>JAKSZT010054564.1:4334515-4360207 GCA_026826555.1 Tolypeutes matacus
CTTCCTTCCTTCCTTCCTTCCTTCCTTCCTTCCTTCCTTCCTTCCTTTTTACTACAATGTGTTTAGGTGTTGTTTTCATGGGACTTCTTAAAATCAGTGCCTTAAAGTAATTTGTCAGTTTGGAAAATCCTCAGCTGTTAACTCTTCAAATAGTTGCTTCTGTCTCATTCTCTCTTTTTTCTCCTCCTAGAACTCTGGTTAAATCTGTGTTATACATTATCACTATATCCAGTATGTGTTTATTCTCTCATAAGTGTTTTTTGTTGTTTTTTGTTTTGTTTTGTTTTGTTTTGTTTTTACCTCTCCATGCTGTACTATGGATAAATTCTCCTGACATGTCTTCAGATTCACTATTAAGGTGTATCTAATTTACAGTTAAAACCTGTATTAGCTGGGAAGCGGCTGTGGCTCAATCAGTAAGGCTCCCGGGGCCTCCTGGTGAGGGCAGGCCCGCCTGCACGGCGTGGTTGGCTGACCCAGCGAGCACAAGCAGCAAGGGGGCGATAAATGAATGAATAAATAAAATCTTTTAAAAAAAAAAAAAACAAAAAAAACCTGTATTAGCCAGCCAAAGGGGTGCTAATGTGAAATACCAAAAATGGGTTGGTCTTTATAAAGGGTATTTATTTGGGGTAGAGGTCCACAGATACCAGGCCATAAAGCATGAAAGTTTCTCCTCTCACCACAGTACATTGCCATGTGTCAGAGGAAGACAGCTGTCGACGTTTGCCAGGGTTCAGGCTTCTTGGGTTCCTCTCTTCCCGGGGCTGCCTTTCTCTCCGGGCTTAGCTCCTGTTTCCTCCACAAGGTCAGCTGTAGACGATCAGGCGAATGGCTCGCTTCTCTTCTCCTGGGGCCTTCTTTCCAACATCAAAACTGCTTCTCAAAAACTGCTTCAACTCTGTTCTTGCCATGCCTTTTATATTCGATTTCCCACCCACCAAGGGGTGGGGTTCAATGCCCTACTGACGTGGACCAGTCAACGCCCTAATCATAACTTAATCATGCCCAGATTAACACATCAGTTTATAAGCATGATCCAATTATATTTTTGGAATTCGTAATTACATTAGACTGCCCAACTGCAACAAAACCTTCTTGGATTTAAATTCTTTATTTATAAATCTTAACTTATAGATAAATAAGTTATTATAAATATTATAATATATAAATGTATTAAATATATAACAAATTTATTTATAATTTAAAACACATATTATATATAATATTTATTTATAATATTGTTTAAAATAAAAATCCCAATATTTAAAATATTTAAAATCCAAATAAAAATTCTGTTTGGTTCCTTTTTCAAACTCAAAATTGCTGTTCCTTTTTATCAATTCCTGTTTCCTGCAAATATCATCAAGTTGATTTTTGTTGTCTTTAAACATAGTCATCATAATTGCATTATAGTCTAGTTTTATAGTCAAATGCTAATAATTCCAGTATCTGTAGTCTTCATGTGTCTATTTCTATTGTCTGTTGTTCTGGTTCTTGCTCATTTCATCTAGTTTCATTGTGTACTTGATTATCTTTGAGAATGTGCTGAGCAATGGACATCTCCATTGGATGTGAAAAATTATTTATAGAAATTATTTGAGGCCTATCTATGTTGAAAGTACCTTACTTCAAGGAGAACTTGTATTTACTCCTGCCAAGCACCTAGAGGCACTACTAATCCAGAATTATTTTTACCCAAATTCAAGGCTTGAGATTCACTGACTCAGGCAATTTCAATCCAAGCAATAAACACTCAAGGGCTTTGGAGTCCCAGTGTCTTTGGGTTAGGGTCTTCTATTGGACTTCCTATCTTGCACCAGTTCTGGATTTTGCTTCTCTTTCCCTTGCCCTATAAGTCTGTCAAGATGAAGATTCCAATTTTCACAAATTAGTAAATTATCTTAAGCCAGATACAGGGTTCCATATTTGAGTCCCCATTCTTCATTCATCTTTAGTATGGTAATTCCTTGTTTATCTTTTCATATCCTTTTGTGCTTTAAGAATTTTTTTTAATCTAGCTTTTTAAATTATTTTCATTGGGAATATTGATCTGCCTAAGTTAACCTAATATTTGTCAGACCAACATTTTAAAAATTTTTGATGAATATTGCAAAACTGTCTTCCAGAAAGGTTGCCATTTTATACTTCTATCAGCATGGAATAGAAGTGCCAGATTCCCTATTCCCTTGACTGTGTTCTGTCATTTATAAGAAAATATATTTGCAAATTAGATAAGTGGAAAGCATCGTTTCAGCATACTTTATATTTATTTGTTTGCTAATGTAGTTGACCATTTATAATCAATTTCAAGCTTATTGACATTGTATTTCCATTTTGTAATTTAGCCTATTCAAATTTTCTGTTTCTTATTTTTATGAGTCCTTTGGCTATTAAAAAGCTGGTACCCATCAGAAAAGCTGTATCAGTTCTTAAAATATTGAAATATTTCCCTATCCATTAGTAAATAACCACTACCCTTCCAAATGTTTTCCCCTAGCTTCTCCCAGTCACTCCAGCCTCTCTTCAGCAACAGCCACCTACCTATTACACATCAACTAAAGAGTTAACATCCAAGGTACCAAGAGGCCTTCTCCACCTCCAATGTCATTTTTGATTGGCAGTAGCTATTTTATAGATAATGTTAAATCTTTAAATGTAACCCCTGTGGATATATATTGAAAGAATTTTTCCCATTTGACAATAAGACTTTTAAAACATACCACACTACATTCCTTTTTCCTTCTATAGCCTCTTTCTTTAATTTTTATTTCAAATTAGCTAATGTTTTCTCAAAAGTATTACTATTACTATAGTTATTTTCCTGTAAGTCATCTCTCAGCCCTTAAAAATATACAAATAAATTTATTCACAAGCTTACATTAGATTTTTATTGAATTTTGCTATATTTTAGAAACCTATCAAACTTATCGTTGTCTATTTTAATGCTTTTGGCAGGCACCACAAATTCCAAATTTTGTAAATATCACTAGAGTTTCTAATAGAGTAATAGCTCATTTTGGACAGGTAGTAAAGTATTTTGAACTAATATTTTGTTTATAATATGTATACCTACTGAAGAAAGAATAAACTGGTTTTTTGTGGACCAAATCCTTTTCATACTCACAATGTTGATCTATAATGATACTAACTCTTTATGGTCTTCTGTCAAATATACCAATTATATATTATGATCTATTGTTTACAATTACTCTGTTTTAAATCTGATAATCATACCATTGCATTGTTATCCAGACAACATCTTCCCAGCATTTCAATTATTTTAATCTCATGCAGACCCACATCAAAGGCTTTTACAAACATTTAGATATATGATACAGTGTTTGTTCATGTAGTTTTCTTTATCCACAAACTTGTTGAGTAATTTTATCAGATTAAATCAGATTTGCCTGACATAATCTGTCTTCATAAACAAATGCTGTCCACTGTCCATCACATAGTTATCTAAATGATTTCAGATCAATTTGGTTCACTCTGACTTGGGCAATTGCATTCTGCTAGCCCCAAACTCCCTCTGTTTTTCAATTGGAGACATTATTCTTCCTTTCACTTAATAAAGTGTTCTGTAAAGCAAGCAGGCAAGTATCTGAGGCAATAAAGCCCAGTTTCCTGAAGATTTGTGTCTGATTGGCTAGCTGAAACTATGTATTATATCCATGTCATAGCTTTAACTAGTAACATTATCACATAAATCATTGTACTAGATGTCATCAGTAGTGTTTTGTGTTACATCAACAGGAAATGTAGACAAAACAAAGAATGTCTTCCCTTCATGTGTACCTGTAGTATATACTTACACTAGATTCCCTACTACATAATTAGATTTAATTGAAATTGAGTTTTATATCAGAGGTAAATAGTGAGATACACTGTCTGTGAAATGAGTTTGTTGGAAATCTTATTATATATTGTACCAAGACAAAATGATCATTGTGCCTTATCCAAGAAAAAAAATAGTTGTCCCATATTTTAAAGTAAATGAACAAACCCTATTCATTACTTGCCATGTCATTACATAAAATGGATACATTTGTTAATGCTATCTTCTTATTCACATTTATATGATTCATTTTAAAGACTGTGGTTTTTTTCCATAAATGATATTGGCCTAAAACTATATGTTGATTTGGGGGTAATCGAAAGAGGCACTAGGCTAACAAATTTAATGGACTTACAAAACACATTTCCAGAATGAGGAGCAATGAACAACCTTCCTCTTACCCTGGTGTTCCTATATCTTAATTTCAACCAGACCCAGCTTGAACTTGAGTATATAGTTTCCTTGATGCTCTAGTTTTATTATCAGAAATGTTTAAAACAAACAAACCCAAATTCCAAAATTCAGTTATAACTCCCAGGGCTTAATTTACACACTGGGAGGTTTTATGTGTAATTTTTTGCTCAGGATACATTTTGATCAACATTTTTAGCACCAAACCCAAATATCCCATAATAACAAGAATTTGTGAGAAAATACCACAAAACAGCACAGGTAGAATAAATAGGAAAATTGTCATTATGTACTCACCAAAACTATCTCCTTTATTAGTAGAGTATAGAGTTTCTCTACCCATTAAAGAATTAATCAAAACCCAGGAGAAACATCAGCAAAGATTAGAAGAAATATCTGTAACATGAAATTATTGTGTCCTCCTTGGACATTCGTTGTCCTTGTTGGTAAATTGTCTTTTTTTAACTTATGGATGTAATAGCTAATGGAACCAATTACAACATCTTTTGTTGGTTTTTGGTTTTCTGTTGCTTAAATATCATCCATGCTTGTTTAGAGGAAGACATTAAATATTGTGTAAGTGTGTATTGGAAATGATTATTAAAGAGGATAATCTTATTGTGAGAGAGCAGGATAGGATGTTTCAAGGTTGGCTACCTTTCCTTTCTTTCCTTTATATCCCTCTAGGGACCTCACAGAAAGATAATTAGAGTATTGGCTGGGATGCTATCATCTAATAGAGTTGTCTGTCATTAATAAACCTTTACCTGCCTTGGTACATTGTAACTATAGTGCTTCTATATGAAGGAGTGTTATGCTTTCCAATAAAAGATAAACTCCAATAGATTTCTCCAAAGGTTTATTTGTTGTTAATGTTTTGCCAGGAAGAGGAGTTTTTAGAGAGGGTGAAAATGCAAAGAAGACTAAACCAAGAGAATTTTAACATTGTTAACCAAGATTTCTTATCTGAACTACAGTTCACAGAAAATTACTTGAGTGACTATTTTCTCAATTTTTCCAAGGGTGGTACATAACTAGAGTCATTCTAGGTGCACAGGAAGGAAGTTAATTCATTATATACAATGGATGCCTTGGGGTATTAGGGTTTAATCCTCCACAAAACCAATTGAGAAAGGCTTTCAGCTATATTTAATTATAATTCCTTAAACAATACATTGTAACTTCAAAATATAGTTGAGACTTAGATATAAGTAGCTTAGATCATTTCAATCTCTTATGAGTAGTGAGATTCATTTGCTCCCCCCAAAAGGTTAATTGTGATTAATTCTTTGAAACTAGCTTAACAATGAAAGCAGCATTACTTCAAATCTTTTAGAATTAGGATACTAGTTAATTAAAACAAGGGTCACATAGTATAGTTCTTAGCACTGTTTGAAAAGTCCTAAGTTAGTGTCAAGATCAATAGGTTTTATTCCTAGTTTGCTCAGCAACTTATTGATAGATGGTCTAAAATTGTAAATGTTTCCATTTAAAACACCCCATTGAAAAATATATAACAAATAACTGTAAGTGCCACCTTTCTCACTGGGAATATTGGAACTTGAAGTCTTTACTTAAAAGAAATCCATATATATATATGTTTTAAAGATATTTTTAATAAATAAGAAACCAGAACTACAATATTTATTCATATTGAGTGGCTGCATCTATCTTCCCTGGGCAGAAATCCTTAAATAAAGTTCCAAGATGAAAGAAAACACAGAAAAGCTATATATAAAAAGGCAAGGAGGGAAGCGGCTGTGGCTCAATCAGTAGGGCTCCCATTTACCATATGGGAGGCCCCGGGTTTGGTTCCCGGGGCCTCCTGGTGAAGGCAGGCCCGCCTGTACGGCGTGGTTAGCTGACCCAGCGAGCACAAGCAGCAAGGGGGGGATAAATGAATAAATAAATAAAATATTAAAAAAAAAAAAAAAAAAAAAAGGCAAGGAGGGGAAGGAAAAGAAATCTGTGAAAAATAACACAGTAGAGCCAAAACATTTTAGATATCCATTAGTATATTTCAAGTCTACACAATGTCCCATAAATATTTAATACTTCAGTTGAGAAAGTTTGTGTAGATATATTCTGTAGACAAATAACTATATATATAGTGTAGAAATACAGACATACTTTGGACAATTACGTGCAAAATCTTCATCATGACTGTTTGCACTGAACAACTTTACTATAAGTGGAGGATTTCCTGAAACTGAAATTGTTATTTGCACGATGTGATGCATTGAAGCAATTCAAGGCTTTCATGCCACTTCACTGGAAATGAAGATTCAACTATATTAATGTCCTCTAGACACTTACGTGGTGTGAAATTATGCCCCTCAATTACAAATTCTTCCAGCCATCTCTCTCCTTACTTCTCTATTTTCACGTCTCATTTCAAATACTCCACGGAATATTTGTCCTCACTTGGCATGAAAGAAGCAAACCTTGATGCCTTCTTTCCTCACCTTTATGTGGAGATAATAACACTTGCCTCTCTCAAAAAGATATTGTGAGGCATAACATTTTGTAAAGCACTTTTTAAATCTTAGATGTGAGGTCTAATGGAAATAAAAGCTTGTACTGTCATTTCTTCTAAGAGTTCCTCTCAAGTTAGCCATTTTCTTTTCCTTTTTTCCATTTGGATATTCAGGAAAAAAAATTTTTGTTTTGCTATTGAATGTTGAAGCTATGTTTTATCTCCTTCAATTTCTTTCCACTTCTATGTCTTTGTGACCCCTTCTGGTTTCACTATCATGGAATCATAGATTGCTTTCAAGAACCCACACAGAACTGACTCAAGTGCTAAAGCACCTGGGGATGGCCTAAATTTACAACCAAGGAGCCTCTCAAAGACTAATTCATAACTTAAGGCTCCATGATAGCATTACTGGACACTATTGCCACTATATCCCACTACATGACCTTACACTCATGTACTCTATTCACCTGTTCTACATTTGTACTGATTGAACCTATTATTTCTCTCATTAATTTGTGAGCACCCTTGAGGAAGTGGCTGGGTCTTTCTTCTAGATACCTAGCACATGTTTCACTAATTGTAGCTTTTAAATAAATGTCTTTTAATTAAATAAAACTGCATTTTATGCTTCCTAAGCTATTTGCACTGCAGAAGTCTTTGGAGGTAAATTGGGCTGAATCTAGAGGTGCTACTGACTACTATTTCCAAACTCAAAGTAAACCAGGTGTTGAGAATGTGTGGCAGGACTCCAGGAGTTAATCTGCTTCCTTTTTATGTACCTTCATGGCAAATCCTTACTGACCTCCTCTTTTTGGAAGCTGCTAATAGAGGATTCCATTTTTAAAGATACAAGTGTTCCCTTGTCTATTTACTATATATTCATTTCTTCAGAAAGGTACTCTTAGAATGTATCAAAGTACCTGAAGAAAGGATGATGTTTCATAAATTAATTAACTAGAGAGGCATTGGAGGTGGACAGGCTCAAGTTCCTGCCATGGTTGTGCAACTTATTAACTGTGTTACATTGAACAATTTACCTAGCCTTTCTGTACCTCTATTTTCTCATCCTTGAAATAATACTTTCTTTGGAGAGATGCAAAGATAGTTTTATTGTAAATAATACTAGTACATGCTAACTGAATGTAGCAGATCAATAAATTGTACTTATTAACATTAAAACAGCCCATGGAAAATTATGAAAATGAACAACAAAAGAGTCACCTTAACCAAAGTAACAATAAAACATTTACTATTGAAAATAGCTTAGTGAAGCTAGTAGACTGAACATCAGGGAGTCTCTATTGACTAGGTAAGAAATGACAACTTTCTCTCTTTCCTCACTTTTAGTTGAGTTCACAGGGTGAAGAATTATAAATCAGGAATATAAAACCACAGAGTTTGAATAAAATTATCTCCAATTTCCTCATAGGGTTGTTTCCTGAGAAAGAAGAACTCTAGATATCATCAAGTCCTTTGATTACCTAGCCAGGTTTAATAAAATAGGGAAAGATTGCAATGAGGCAAATATTTGATCTAATTATAAAATTCCCAAGTCTATTCTGGGAAATGGGACAAATCCCAGGCAGATAAAAGAGTGCATAGTGGGGAGCAGATGTAGCTCAGTGGTTGAGTAACTGCTTCCCATGTACGAGGCCCTGGGTTCAATCCCCAGTACCTCCTTTTAAAAAAAAGAATGCATAGGGACTCTGCCTCCTCCAATTCCAGGTTCTATTTAAGAAAATAAATTGGAGAAATATCAAAGAGTATATCTGAGATGCAGTCTTTCAGGCATCTCAGAAGCATATGATCACAAATGTCTGGAAACTATGATCACAAATCACAATAGTAGTAGATTATGTAGCTACTCTTTCCCCTTCTAAACTGCATAAGGAACAAAGTCACAAAAGATATCTTGGAAAAATTAAAGATACAGAAAAATAGCTGTATCACTAGACTGACTGACTGGCAAATAGATAGTGAAATCCCATCACAGGAGGGTTCTCCAGGTTGGAAGATGTCAAACTTTAAAAACATATTTGAAGTGATAGCTCCTGACCAATCAGTAAAAGAAATTGGTGAAGTTTTCCAGTGGAGAGAAATATAAAGCATTTTGTCTGCTTCTTGACCTGCCTGGGCCAATATAAATAATTAAATTTTCCAAACAGAAGCACTGACAACTTGAAATTCTAAGGGTAGAGGACTTACCCATTTAATAAGAGATTGGATAAATAAATGGGATAAATGAGATACTTCAGTACAGCAGTGGCATTTTTTGCTATATGTAAAATGTGAACACTTTGAAATAGCTGATTTAAAATGTTCTGTGAAGGCCTAAGTCAGCAATGTTGCATGAGGCTTTCTTTCTAGTTATATTAATATATTTCTAGGATTCAAGAGGTCATAGGTGGAAAAGAATTATTTGTTGGGTAGACTATAAATAATGGTTATATTCTGGGCCAGGTAGTTTTTCTTTCCCTTTTTGAGAAGGTCTGTATAATGGGAGTAAATTAAGAAGGGAAAGAATTTCAGTCTATTATAAAAGCTATCAACTAATTTAGCCCAAAAATGTGTTGTACAATTTGATATGTGAAAAGTACTTGGAAATACATTTAATTTTTAAAAATGTTTCCATAGAAGAGCAAAGCAGTATTCATAAAATTTTCTGTAATGCTTCTTTTTTTTTCTTTTAAGATTTATTTTATTTATGAATCTAGAAGGTAGGAAAAACTATTAAAAAGAACATTTTAATTTTTGAGATTTTAAAGCCCAATACATAAAGTTAATTCCTCTTTTTAATATGATCTTTTTAACATAGCAACACCTTTTCACTCAAGAACTGCGTACCCCAAAGTAAATGAATTGGGGTTCAAAGAGATGTCAAGCCACTCAAAACATGAAGACACCCAGTGACTATAAATTACTAAACTTCTAACAATCTGTCTCTTTTCCTGATATCTGATTACAGTTTTATCATATATTAATTATTGTTTTGAGCACAGGCCCCGAATTTCACTGAATTCACCAGCTCTAGACGCCCACAAATATGTTTTGCTATAAATTACTGGCACTGTTTCTGTTGATATTCAGCATAATCAAACATTTGTAAGCATGCTGTCTTTTCAATCTGTTCAGCTGATGCACTTTACCTGATCTTTCATTAAAGTAATCAAAACACTTGCTGTGTCGCATCTAATGAATGTTGCATGTATGATTAAGTGCTTTCATTCATATTGCAAGTTTGATTTAATGTAATCTGCCTTTCAGACAGCCATTAGCCTAGCTCCTACGTGAATTCGATTAATTGGCTGAATTCTTCCAGATGTCCATTAAGCATTACAGGAATTTCTATGTAGAAACAGCAGGGGCTGTCTAGCACAGAACCAAACAATGAAATGTTATATTGCTGCCATGACTTACAAAAAGCTGGATTCATTTTCATTAATAAAACATCTGTACTCCTGCACAGCTATGCATTGAGATACATTTATTTCATATGTTTATTTCTCTTATGACTGTAAATAGATAGTTAAACAGAAGCACGTTTACTGGTAGTATGTAGGCCCAGGGCTTAGCAGATGCTCATTGACAAAACAGCTCAATTTTTAAAGTTTACAGTAGGTCCTAGTCAGAAGAAAATATACTAAGAGACACCTGTTTGAAATAGAATTAGAGAATATTTAGGATTATACCAATAGAAATAAAAATAATAAAATGACATTAGAGACCTCTTTTGAAAATGGTTTGTTTGCCCTACCTATTCTCAAACCAATGAATCTCTAAGAGAAAATGGCAAATGTGGCTCTTGCAGGGATAACTTGTATTGTTGTTTTTAATAGCTCTCTGTGTCTTTCTATTTGTTTTGTTGTTTGTTGTCATTGTTTTCGTTTTGTATTATAAATTTTTAGAGAGCAGAGCGAGATTTAGCCTTGTACAATCCTAGCTCAGTGCATTTACTACTTAAATTCTATTTGCCAATCATTCAAGAGGTTTACCATAACTGGTAAAATGAAACAAAAGATAAGTTCAAAATGAAGGCAGTATTATATAGAGACAATTACATATTCTCTAACAGCAAATATTCATTTTAAAATTAAGAAAGTCCACAAAAAATGTCTTTTTATTTCTCTTTTACAAGAACCTCCAAATTTGTTTTACCAACTGAAGCTGAAAATATTTCCTATGCCCAAAACTTTTTGAAATAACTCTATTTCATAACCATGCACCACCATTCCTGCTATAAAGAAATATAGTATTGAAATTTTTTAAAAAGAGATTTATTTATTTACTTTATCCATTTTAAACTCCCCCTTCCCATTTTGCTGTTTTGTGTCCATTCGCTGGGCAATTCTCTGTGTCTGTCTCCTGCCATTTCCTCCCATCCTCCTCCTCCAGTCTTCACCAGGATTCAATCCTGTAGACCTCCGATGTAGGAGAGAGGTGTTCTGCCACCTGCACCACCTCAGTTCCTGGTTTTTGGAGCATCTCGTCTTGTCTCTCCCCTGTTACGTCATCATCTTGCGGCATGGCTCCCAGGGCCTGGCGGCTCACCGGCACACAGAGCCTGGCAGCCCATGCGCCTTCTATATATATTTTTTAATTTTACCGGGAGGTCCCGGGGATCGAACCCAGGTCCCTCCATATGGCAGACGGACGCCCAACCATTTAAGCCACATCCGCCCCCTATAGTATTGAATTTTTAAGACCAAAATGCCTTTTACCCTTTCTTTACACAATTAGAGGATATAAGTAAACATGGAAAGAAGGAGAAAAGTAATATTCTCCTAATGAAATATACATGTGAATCATTAATCATAATATAAACTTTTCTAAAATAATGAACTTTGAAATTTTAAGTTTTGCCTGAAGGAGATTCTCCATTAGTACTTTCTACTTCATTGAGGCTTTTTAAAAAGTGGTATTACCCCCCCCCCAAAAAAAAAGTGATTATTACCTAGTAGTTTATTTTAATTATGAGTAGGGGAAATTATAATAACTGGAAGAGAGCATCTTTTCAGATTAGAGCACCAGTCATATATGTCATGCCAATAAGATGATGCAAGTGGGATTGCTAAGGTGGGATTTGAGTAGGTAAAATATCTGCCTTGACCATAAGTTTATTAGCAAATTTTTGGAGAACAGAAACTCCTATAAAGTAAAATAATCCATAGTCTTTTTATAGGTCTTAGTGCTAAAATACATGCTTGAAAATACTGAGCTTTAAAAGTATTTTACTTTACCATCTTTTTAACAGTCATTCTGCAAAAATTCACTGAACACCTACTATGGAAGTATAAAGACATGTAAGTCACAGTCACTCACAAGGAAAAGGAAATATAAGTACATTACATGACAAATCCATAACAAGAGTTGTTCAAAGTCCTATGACAGCATAGAGGTAGGAGTGTTCTCTTCAATTCCCTCATTGAAGAGTTAACGTTTGAGCTACATCTTGAAAGACGGGTAAGAGTAGGCAGGCAAAATAATGAGGTGGAGACAGGGATGGAGAGTAATAGGGCATATCAGGCACCAAGAATAGTACATGTTGTCAGAGTCAGCATTTACTCCCCACTCCTGATGTTTCCTTTCATGTCAAGGGACATCCATTAGAGTGACTGACTTTTTCTATCCCATCACTCATTCATTCCTTCCCAAGAAAAAAGGGGTGTCTTATTTGAACTAGTGAATTTGGGACCAGGAACTTGTTATACTTAGCTCAGCCACCTCTTTCCTCCCTCCTCTTTCTGATCTACCTGGTCTGCTCTTGGCCTTACATACACTTAGATTGGTTGCTGTAGCAGTTTGGCATTATTTATGAATTCCAAAAGGAGATATCGGATGGTTTGTGAACTGGTCTTTTCCTCTGGGCATATTAGATTATATTGAATTCAGAGGTTTCGCTTTTACTTGATTAAATAATGGTTAAAGCTTTGATTGGGCCACGTCAGTAGGACATTGAGTCCCTGCCCCCTTGGCGGACCGGGACTCACAGAGAAACCGCACTCAGAGAAGGGAATTTTGATGTTGGAGTTTTGATGCTGGAGTTTTAATGCTGGAGCCCCAGGAAGTAAGCACACAGAGAAGCCTGGTCTTGAGGAAGGAGAGAAGGCCCCAGGAAAAGAGACAAGCCGTTCGCTTGATGAATGAATGATTAGTCTCATGCATTAATGAGTATTTTCTCCCATTTTAATTTAGAATCCTTAACTCTAAATTCTGGGACTACATTGCTGTTGCCTCCTGTAGATTTATCACATGCCTCAACAAAATGCCAAAAGCAAAATCAGTTACTTTTATTACACTTTTATGATTGGGGTTTTACATGTCACAGTCTATGTTTTGATTTTTAGCACCTAATCTCTGAGAAGTTTATGTTTTGTTGAGTTCCCAACTGATTAAAAGGAATAGGAAATCTGCTTGCTCAAGAATAAAAAAGAGAAATAGAGATAACTAACTGCCAGTTCTTTCAGTATTTGTAATAGACAGCTAACTCTAAGAACTTTTTCTTTGGTTTGTAAGTGAATGTCACCAAATACTCCATGTACCCTTCCACAACAAATGTGAGGAGGAGGTTCCTTAGCTTCTGAGCTTGAGAAATGTTGATAAATATTGTGAAACTTCAGCTAATTAAAAATGAAACGCAGCCACCCAAGCTCCAGCCATTTTTAATTTACAATATTGCTTTGCTTCCAAGGCAAATGTACACAAGTCACAACTTCTTTTGATGCCTGAGGGATAGAAAAAATTAAATCAGCAGGATTGGCTATTGATGTTTTCTAGCAAATGTTTTGAAATCTCTGCCTTTCATCCATCTTGCAGAAAAGCAAGATTGCCTTGTGAGCTTTCAAAGACATTAGTTCCTTTAATAAATCCTTACTTGTGTGTTGAAAACTTCCAACAGTTATGTTTTTGTAGCAAACTTTACATCAGGGGTAAATGTTGCCCGCAGGCAGACTCATTTTTTTTCTAACTATCATCGCTTGTGGTCTGAAAATGGGGCTAACCAACACTACAACAGATTAAACACACCTTCTGTTCAGCCACTTTTTAGAATATTTCTTTGTTATATTCTTTGCAAGCAAATTTCATGATAGGTTATTTGCTTTTCTGGTGATCGGCACTTAATGAGCTAAAGCACAAATATAAGCAGTGACTGTCCCAGTTCTAAGCTTTGATCCCTGCCCTCTAACCAATGTGAAAAAAAGATAGAGAGCAACCTGAGATTCTAAAAATACAGTGAATATTTGTCATATAATAAGCCAATCAGAGCTGCATCCAATAAAAAGAATAAAATTCAAGTAAGTAAATTAAGACTCAAATGTACAGAGATACCAGGTGTGTATACATAAAAGGAGGGCTTGAGGGTGGAGGGAAGTTTACGGTGTGAAGATCCTGCATACAGCATCTATTTCTCTATTTTTCACCACAAATGAGTAGAAATGAGGATAGTACCAAAACTATCAGATGACACTTAAGGACAGGATTGTTCCAGTGGATTTCTTTTGAGAGGAAACATTGTGACATCTGTTTAAAATGTTCTTCTGAGACATTCTCCTTGAAATTCCAGCTTAAGGGAGTAACATTAATATGTCTTTTCTGGAAGGAAAAAAAAACAGTATAAAGTTTTCTCTTTTTTGTTCAAGCATTTTTTAAAAATATTCAAAGAAGGATAGATAGCTCTAGTGGGAAGGAGAGAAGATGAAAAGCAATGAGTAAATGAGCTAACACCTCTTCACTGGAGACTAAATTATACTAAAGAAGGGAAGGTTTAGATAGCTTTGACTATAGAAAGGGAGATGATATATAGAAAGGGAAGAAAAAAAAACTAGTGCAGAGAGCAATATAGGAAGATTTTGATGGATAGTTGGAGAGTCTGCAATCCAGCAGGGTCCAGAATTTCTTTTCAATGAATAATCTTTATCATTCTTGAATTAATGATTTACTTTAGGCTGATATTACTTGAAAATTAAAAATCCTAAACAGATTAACCCTACATAATTTTGTCACAATATTGATGACCATGGAAAAATATATATAGAGAGAAAGACACATTATTATACTGGTTTTCCTATTAAGGTATAATAATGAAGAATTAATTGTTACATTAAATTAACACTTTGCAGATTCTATTTTTTAGAGCATAACTATCTACCTTCTAATTGTGTATATGTATAAACAGAAAAACACATATACATATATGCACTAAATACGCAACTAGAAAAACTAATTCAGGTGTGTACATTACTGTCGTCAAATTTTATAATTTGTTAACTTTAAAAAGCATATCCCACCTTTACTGAAGCAAAGTACTTGTATTAGTCAGCCAAAGGGGTGCTGATGCAAAATACCAGAAATCTGTTGGTCTTTATAAACGGTATTTATTTGGGGTAGAAGTTCACAATTACCAGGCCATAAAGCATTAAGTTTCTTCCCTTACCAATGTCCATTGCCATGTGTTGGAGCAAGACAGCTGCCAACGTTTGCCAGAGTTCAGGCTTCTTGGGTTCCTCTCTTCCCCGGGCTGCGTTTCTTTCCACGCTTAACTCCTTTGTTTCCTCCACAAGTCAGCTGTAGACTATCAGGCAAATGGTTTGTCTCTATCCCAGGGCCTTCTCTCCAAGCTCTCTTACTTCCCAGGGCTCCGGCTCAAGACTCCAACATCAAAACTTCTTCAACACTGTCCTTTGCCCTGAATTTATCTTCAAGACCCCACCCACCAAGGGGTGGGGCTCAATGCCCTACTGATGTGGACCAGTCAATGCACTAATCATAACTT
The DNA here is from genome assembly GCA_026826555.1 of Tolypeutes matacus. Taxonomy (NCBI): domain Eukaryota; kingdom Metazoa; phylum Chordata; class Mammalia; order Cingulata; family Chlamyphoridae; genus Tolypeutes; species Tolypeutes matacus. Next base: position 4,350,017 of record JAKSZT010054564.1, read on the forward strand.
AATCATGCCCAAATTAACAGACCAGTTTACAAGCATAATCCAATATCTATTTTTGGAATTCATAATTACATCAAACTGCCAAAATGCTACAGTACTAAATAAAAATGTTAGATTTTCCATAAGTAAATTTGAATTTCATTATTCAGGAAGGCGCTACATTCGCACTATAATGACATCCATAGTAGTTTACTCAGTGTTTAAAATATATTATTATCCTTCACAATACTCTATGAGAACTCTAGTTGCCTCATTTGTTCATTGTGCTTCTCACCTTTAAGGCTTCTGATTCTCCAGGTCTAGGGAGGAGTCTGAGCATTATTATTTTTTAAAACTCCATAAGTGAGTCTAGCCAGGGTTGAGAACTACTGATTTAGAGAAATCTAAATGTAGAAATTAGTGGTAATCACTGGCAACAATATCTGTCATTAAGCGTGGAAATAAACTGGACAAATAAGTAGGTCTCAAATTACTCCAGAAAACATTGAGTCACCACATAAATTTGAGGTGCTTCATAAAATGAAAGTTATAATGGTTAATAGAGACCAAGTAGATTAGAAATTACCAGGGGCCGGGGGAGGGGGGCAGGTGAGGGAAGGAATGGGAAGTTTCTGTTTGAGATCATGAAAAAGTCATGGTAATGGCTGGTGGTGATGGTAGCACAACATTGTGATTGTAATTAATTACACTGAAATGTATACTTAAAAATGGCTAAGATGGAAAGTTTTGTATTATATATGTTACCACAATATATTAACAATTTTAAAAAGCCAATGTTGTAATTCAGAATAGTACTTGCCTCTCTAGAAGAAAGGAAATTTGAGAGGGCTTCATAGGGGTCCATTGGTAATGTTCTATTTATTAAATGCATGATGAGTGCATGAATTATTTTTAGTATACTTTTTATATTTTTTAATATCTTAAGTATTTCTGATAAAGGCAGGTGTTATAGAAACACATAGGGGTACCTAAGCCCAAATAGGTGATCAGATAAGGATTCCCAGAGGAGCCTAGGCATAACACACTACACTAGAAAATAAGTTCCAAGAAGATAAATACTATGTAGGTTTTATCCTCTAATGTCTGGCACACAGTAGGTACTCAATACTTACTGAATAAAAAAAAAAAAAAAAAAAAAGACTTATGGCTATCACTATAAGAAAGTTTAGTGTCTAAGAAGATCTGGATTCAGACAGATAAATTTGGAAGGTGTTATTCACTTTATAAAAGATTTCACAATAGAATTCCTGTACAAAATAAGCTCTTTTGGTGGATTTACATTATGATGTGGTGTATACATAAAAATCTGATTTTCTTACAACCTTGGGAAATAAACCTATATCATAGAATAAACTATAGGATAATGGCTAAAGGTTCGGACTTTGGAGTCCAATAGCCCCAAGATTGATTTCCAGTCCTATTATTTACAAGATATTTAAGTTTGAGCAGATTACTTGACCTCTCTGTACCTTGAGTTGTTTATATGTAAAATAGGAATGATAATAGTATATATCTTACTGTGTTTTATGACGATTAATGAGATAACGTACGTAAAGCAAGAAGCATGGTGCTTAGTAAGTGGTATCTCCCAAAAGATTTTTTAAAATGTTACCAAAGGAATATTAAGTCTTACCACTCATTTCTCACCTCCTTCACGCTCCTTATATGACACATCATATGACTAAGTATACATTTAAGAAACGGCTGGCTAGAATTAGTGCTGGCATTTGTAATGGATAGGACAAAGCCAATTAAAACCTCCTCTGGAAAACCTACCATGACTACCCATTTGGGTAAAATTAACTGCCTATTTCTGTTTTTACCTCTATATTAACACTTAACCACACTGTTTCATAAGAATTATGGCAGTATGGAATAGTGGTTGAGTACAGGTTTTGCTTGGTGGGAATCCCATCCCTGTTACTTAAAAACTTCAGAATCCAACAGTTTGGGACTTGAATATTGCCTCTGACACAAACTCTGACAATTCTCCCTAAAAATGGAGAGGGGGATAATCGGACTTTGGACAAGTATTACTTTTCAAGCATTAGTTTCCTCATCTAAAAAGTGGGGATGACAATAATGCTACCTACCTCGTAAAATTTAAATAAAATAATGTTTGTGAAAACATCTGACAAATTAGAAGGAAGAGATCATTGTTAACTACTCATATTATGACTGTGTTATTATCACCTATCTGATCTTTCCACTGGACTAGATGCCTTGCAAGTGCCATACATTTCATTTGTTCCCCTAGAACTTAGCATAGTTCCAATCACATAGTAGGAAATCAAATAAATATTAGGGATAAAATCCATGATATGGGCCTTAGTGACCTTGAGCTTTTCATCCTAAAGAATAGGAAAAAAGAGAATGCGTTGGAGATGTGGGGGTTTGCATTATTGAATACATATTTATTGGACACTTACTGAGTATTCAGTGAAACTTATTGAGAGAGCTTATGATTTTTTTCTTACTACAACATTTCTTTTTTTCTTTATTATTTACTGGCATGACTATATATACAAACTTCAAAAAATAAAAATGTTCACTATTGAATTTCTCTTCTGGACATTTTACTACTCATTTCATGTCATAACATGATTATTACTGAAAATAATTTTATAAGGATGCATGGTTAAAAATTCTTCCCTCTAGGTATCAAGTCACTAGATATGCCACTGCTGTGTACAACCTAGTGTATATTATCCAGAATATCTTGGCTGAGTTCTGGTCCTGGCCAGAGAGGTGTGATGGAGGAGGAGTCAAGGCCATGCAGGTGGTCTCACAGGACTCTGCAGGGAGCAGAAAGCCCACAGGGCAGTAGCTGTGGCGGCAGGATGGAGCCTAGCAGGGAGCTTACGATTTAATAGAAACCTATAAAGCTATTAAAATTAAAATTTGGTAGTAAATCATGGAAAAACACTTAATTTAGGCAGCAGTGGATAATGGAAAAAAGGAGTATGGGTGGGCTTTGGAGTCAGCTTGACTATAGCTCTATCACCTATCAGTCTGATCTCTGAAAGTTACTTAATCTCCACATAAACAAGGGAGGAATATACATACCTTACAGCATTGTTATGAGAAATAAAAGAGGAGATAAAATATATGAATGAGCCTAAAATAGTTCCTGACCCTTACTAGTGCCTCAGTAAATGTTAATTTTCTTTCCCTTCTGGAGAAAATTATATCTGGATTATAACATTTTATAATCTGGATTATAAGATTATATCTATGCTATGGCCTCAGTTGTTTAAAATTGTGTGTGCATATAGTCCAGTACAGACGAGAACATAAAAAATGAGCCAAAACTACAGGTTTGTTGTGAGGCAAGATCATATTTCTTATTTTTGCAAGAAATGAAAAAATACTATCTTAAAAAGTCATAGTTACTATGAAACACAGAAAAGGCAGAATAAAATAATTCTAAATTTTATGGAAAAATCATGGCTAATTTTTATGAGGCCTCTGATAAACATTTCTCCTATAATGATAATTTAATATTGCAATTATTATATAAATGTACTATATAAATAATATTATAAAATAGTCTAAAAATACATTTAAAAATACTATAAAAAATTAGTATCCCTGTTTCCTACAAATTTTGAACTGACCTTCAGCTTCTGGCTTTAGAGAATAAGATTGTATCATGACTATGAAAGTTCATCAGGCCCTTCTCTCAAGTCTTTGGGAATTAAAAGTAATCAAGATCCATGTCCAAGAAATGGGACCATGTCTGTAGTTGCCAATGTCTACCTACTTCCAAGCAACCAGAGTTTAAAAAAATTTTTTAAATATTTTCTTCCATTGAGTAAGCTACCTTTTCACTTTCTTGACAAACTCCTTTGAAGCACAATAGCTTTTAATTTTGAGGAGGTCTCGTTTATCTTTTTTTTTTTTTCATTGCTCATGCCTTGGATGTAAAGTTTGGAAAGCATCTCATCGATGCTTTCCTACATTATCTTCTAGGAGTTTTATGGTCCTGGTTCTTACGTTTAGGTCTTTGATCCATCTTGAGTTAATTTTTGTATAGGACATGAGATAGGGATCTTCTTTCATTCTTTTCTCCCAGCACCATTTGTTGAAGAGACTATTCTGTGCCAGTTGAGTGGACATGGCGGCCTTGTTGACCACCAGGTGGCCATAGATGAGCAAGTCTATTTCTGAGCTCTCAATTTGGTTCCATTGGTTAATATGTATATCCTTGTGCCAATACCATGCAGTCTTGACCACTGTAGCTTTGTAGTATGATATAAAGTTAGGTAACATGAGTCCTTCCACTTTGTTTTTCTTTTTCAAGATGTATTTGGCTATTCGAGGACTCTAACCCTTCCAAAAATTTTTTGATAATTGGCTTTTCCATTTCTGTAAAAAATACTGTTGGAATTTTTATTGGGATTGTGTTCAATCTGTAAATCAATTTGAGTATATTTGACACCTTAATGATATTTAGGCTTCCAATCCATGAACATGGAATGTTCTTCCATTTATTTAGGTCTTCTTTGATTTCTTTTAGCTATGTTATATAGTTTTCTGTGCACAAGTCCTTTATATCCTTAGTTAAGTTTACTCCTAGATATTTGATTCTTTTAGTTACTATTGTAAATGGACTCTGATAAGGGTCTGATATCCTGCATATATGAAGAAATCCTACAACTCAATAATGAAAAGACAAACAACCCAATTTAAAAATGGGCAAGAATATATAAATGACATTTTTGTAAGCAAATACACATATATGCATATATATTTATATATCATTTTGCAAATGTTTGTATGTATTGTGAGAATTTTGATTTTTACCCACAATAAAAATAAATTTAAAAAAAAATGGGCAAGAGACTCAAACAGATACTTTTTCAAACAAGAAATGCGGATGGTAGGGAAGCGGCTGTGGCTCAATCAGTAGGGCTCCCGTTTACCATATGGGAGGCCCCAGGTTCGGTTCCCGGGGCCTCCTGGTGAAGGCAAGCCCGCCTGCACGGTGTGGTTAGCTGACCCAGCGAGCACAAGCAGCAAGGGAGGGATAAATGAATAAATAAATAAAATCTTTTAAAAAATAAAATAAATAAAAATAAAAGAAATGCAGATGGCTAAAAAGCATATGAAAAGGTGCTCAACCTCACTAGCTGTTAGGGAAATGCAAATCAAATCTACAATGAGATATCATTTCACACTCACTAGACTAGCTGTTATTAAAAAAAAAAAAAAAAAAAGGAAACTACAGTAGGAACTGCTGGCAGAAATGCAGAATAGTGCAGCCACTATTCTGCACTACACAGTTTGTTGTTCCTCAGAAAGCTAAGTATAGAATTGTCATATGATCCAGCAATCCCACTACTAAGTATATACCCAGAAGACTTGAAAGCAGGAGCACAAACAGATATATGCACACCAATGTTCATAGTGGCATTTTTCACAATTGCCAAAAGATGGAAGCAACCCAAGTGTACACCAACACATGAACGGATAAACAAAATGTGGTATATACATAATGGATTATTATTCAGCTGAAAGAAGGAATGAAGTATTGACACATGCGACACCATGGATAAACCTTGAGGACCTTATGTTAAGTGAAATAAGCCAGACAAAAAAGGACAAATATTGCATGATCTCACTGATATGAGCTAAGAATAGTGAGAAGACTCATGGAGGTAAAGTCTGAAAGATAGTTTACCAGGAGAGAGAAAGGGAGTAGGTATTGGTGACTGATGTTAAATCTGTGCAGAATTTATAATTAGGTTGATTGTAATGGTTTGGAAATGGACAGAGGTGATGGTACAGTGACATGAGTGTAACAGCACTGAAGTGTGAGTGTGAAATGTGGTTCAAAGGGATGTTTTGGGCCATCCATGATGCTAGAAGGAAAGCTTAGAGGGTAAAATGGGTGACTGTATAGCTCAGTGAACTCTAGGATGGCGGACAATTGTGGTTAAGAATACAAATAAGAATGTTCTTTCAGGATCTTTAACAAAAGTATGTCACTTGTACAGTGTTGATAGTGAGGTGATATATGTGGAAAAATATTTCTATGTAATATAAATGTATTCATGTTGTCATAGGTATGTTTTCTCAATAGAGGCCCACACAGTAGGTAACAAAATATTAAACTTCCATCCTGGGGAAGTCCTGCTACTTTCTCAAATAAAATGGCAAAAATCTCTGGAACAAATAAGCCATGCCTAATAAAAGAAAACAGGCCAATATGCCAAGCCCTCACTCTTAATGCTTGTACTTAAGAACTTTATTCCTGTATAAATGAAACCTAGCCTAATTGTAATTATAATTAATTATAATTAATGCCTAAGAGTACCTCCTGAAAACCTCTTTGTTACTCAAATGTGGAATGTGGCCTCCCTCTAAGCCAAACTCTGCAAATAACTTACTACCTTCACCCCACCCCCCCACCCCACCCCCGACGTGGGACATGACTTCCACTGAGGCACCAAGGGATTATTACAAAGCATTAACCAGCGATGTTTTTGGGAAAAGATCTTGACCAAAAGGGGAAAACATTAAATAAAAAGAGTTTTTGTGGCTAAGAGATTTCAAAGTGAATCAGAAGGTCATTCTGGAGGTTATGCTTATGCAGGTCTCAGGCAGATTTCACTAATTGCCACAATAAACAACGCCTCAAACAAAAATGCTTCTGAGGGCTCTAAAGACGTCTGGACACCATAGGCAAGGCACATAGCCTCATGAAATCAGCATCCCCTTGGCAGGCTCTATTTGGAAATATGTGATAATCTATTTCCCCAATAACATAGTTATACTCATTTATAATTCCCCTAACCATGGTTCTTATACTCCTTTTATTTGAACCTATAATTTCAATATATCTGTCAAATATATCTTTTAGAGACTTAAATCTTTCATATGCTGGTTGAGCCCTGAATCCCAGAGAATTGCAGCCAATTCCTACTCTCCAGTTCTTCGGGCTTGCCATGGACAACTAACAAAATGATGATGGACAAGTCCCATCCCCCCAAAACAAGGAGTATCTACAACTGCAAGCAAAGCAATTCCTTCCATCTGCCCCATAATATCTAGGTCCCCTTTTAGTCTGAAGAAGTCAAAACAGACATCATCCCAAATCCCTCAAGAATGAGGAATGGGGAGCAGATGCGGTTCAAGCAATTGAGTGCCTGCCTCCCACACGGGAGGTCCCAGGTTCGGTTCCCAGTGCCTCCTAAAGAAAACAAACAAACAACGGGCAAAAACAGCAAGCAGACAACCAGCAAAAACAAACGAGCAGGGAGCAGATGTTGCTCAAGCAGTTGAGTGCCCGCCTCCTACATGGGAGGTCCTGGGTTCAGCTCCCAGTGCCTCCTAAAGGAAAAAAAATTTAAAAATAAAAATAAACAGACACGAGCAAAAAGACAACAACAGCAAAAAAAAAAAAAAAAACGAGCAGACAATGAGCAAAAACAACAAGCAGACAATGAACAAACAGCAAGCAAACAGATGAGTGGGGCAAAAAAGAAAAATAAAAGCAATTAAAAAAAAATGTTTTTTAAAGAATAAAGAATGAACAAACATAAGATAGGAGTGTAACCACGGGCCAAAATAGATTTATTGTTATTGTAGCTATTAGCTTGAGTTAGAGGAATAACTTGTAACATTGATATAAAGATAGTGGTTGCCAGGGGTTCTTAGGGAAGTGAAACTGTTCTGTATGATACTGCAGTGGCAGATAACATGATACTATACATTTGTCAAAGCCTATAAAACTGTACAGCACAAAGTGTAAAACATAATGTAAAACTATAGGGGTTATATGAGACTCACTATACTTGTGGTGTAATTTTTCAATAAATCTAAAATTTCTCTAAAAGTAAAGTTTATTGTTATATAACAAAAAGAGTTTTAAGAAGAATTCTGTTGTCATGTCAAGGTAACAGAACAATTTTGAGCCAATGTGGATCATAGGTACAATCTTTAAATATATTTCATTCTTTTAAACCCCTATAAAGTAGATTATTTTTTTCATGGAGAGAGAAACCTGAGGTCACTACATGTGACATACTAGAAAGGCAAGTAACCAGATTTCTCAGTCCAGGGCTTTTTCTAAGTCTCTCTGTAATTGGTCTTATGAGAATCCCCTCAGTTTCCCAACTGAATAAGTAAGGATCATAATGAAGGAGAATCATGAGAATTAACAAAATGCTTTATTTGGTTACTTGACTCTTGGGAAGCAAAATAGGCTAGACATATCATTAGTAACATTAGTTGAGAAAACATGTAACAAACCACATAGTCCTAGTCAGAACGTGGGAATTAGGTTTTTGCCTCTTTCTCCCTACTATTTGGTATTATAGTCCCATCAAAAGTTTAATTGTTTTAACCGCAGTTGCAGCCACAAAGGAAAACACAGAATTGAATAGTGAGCATTTTGATAACCTTTGTATGAGAGAAAGGGCACAGCCTCTTCTAAATTAGTTCCCAGTCATTTAGGAGTGAAGCAACTAGGGAAGAAACAGTCTTATCTCTCAGGACACACCAACTATCAAGATAATCTGAGGGTTATTGGTGTTTACACCTGAGTGCTTGTGAAGTTAACAAATAGGCTGTGTGTACACTGTTTGTATGAATGAAAAAAAGACAAGACAGTAAAGTCATAAGAAGAAAGAATGACCCTTCCCAGGAGACCAATTATGATGCAAGATCATCATCAGCCCAATGATTCCCACACATACATAAAACTAATTGTTTTATTAACACTGTGGGATTTTATTAAATATCTACCTAACAGAGTAGTGAGGAAAGTGGATTTCCTATTGTTTTCCTCTTGGATCTGTGCTCCCCTTTGTAAAATATCTGTTTCTGCCAGTTGTGACAGAAGAGCCATTGGGACACTTATAAACACTAATCTTGCCCTTCATGGAAATGGAAAGAAACAGTTGCTATATTAATGCATAATAAGTGGAAGCCTGTCTGGAAAGAGCATTTGGAAAGAACAGAATTTTTCTTTCCTTGCCAAAGAGAAAAGTAATAATAGTAACAACAGTTGAAATTCATATTACATTTAACAGTTTTCAAAGTTCTCAAATATTATTTCACCTGCTTTTCAAATTATTTCTCTTCTTTGTAACTTGTGCTATGTTACTTAACCTCTCAGGAATTCAGTTTCTGCATCTGTAAAAAAATGGATAATACCATTTACTTTACAAAATTTTGTGAAGATAGAAAAAGAATGCACGTAAAGTGTTTATCACCTTGCCCGGAGTGAGGGCACAATGAATGCTAGTTCTCAGCTCTTTGCCATACCACCCTTCAACCCATATCTTTCCATTTTTAAGGACCAGATCTGGGTCCAGAACTCATTTCTTCTGATTGTACTGTTGTGCAAAAGAAAGCAAGAGGGAAGAAAGAGTATTTCACTTTAGACCTGTCATACAACTGCTTGATCTCATTCCCATGACTCATTGAATTGAACTATTCAAACAGTAAAAAGATTGACACAAATCAAAGGAAAGAGGTTCACTTCAGTTCAACTTTTTTTATGTTCTCAGCCTTCCCACACCTTGTCTTTAAGTTTCCTTTATTCTGGTTTTGTTTCTGAAACATTATATGAAGTGAAAAATAGTTCTACTTTAAATTCTTAATGAGAAAGAGATTATCTTTAAAGCAACCACATAAATAAAGGGACTGAAAATAGCCAACCTCATAACTGAAACTAGAACACAGTAAAACAAAAATTATTATTACTATGTTTTATTCTTGACATCAGTTAAGTAACTATGTGCAAAGTGCAAAACCTCCACTTGTTGGCTTCTAGGACTAAAATCAATAAAATGGTCCATAACCAGGAAGTGGAAGTAGCTCACCTGCATTCCATGTACAAGGTACTGGGTTCAATCCGCAGCACCTCCTAAAAAATAAAAAAAAAATTTTTAATTTTAAAAAGTGATCCATATCCTATCCCTCCCAAGTTTATCTCTCCATAGTAGATCAGAGAAGAATAATTATAATTAAATTCCTGTTTGACTAACAAAAGGAGAAAACTGTTCCATTTTGTATCAAAATCTTTCTAGTGGGAACAGATGTGGCTCAAGCGGACCACATGGGAGGTCCCTGGTCTGGCTCCTGGTGCCTCCTAAAAGCAAAAAAAAAAAGAAAAAAAGAAAAAAAGAAAAAAGAAAAAGAAAGAAAGAAAGAAAGAAAGAAAGAAAGAAAGAAAGAAAGAAA
>JAKSZT010054564.1:4360217-4386285 GCA_026826555.1 Tolypeutes matacus
AAAGAAAGAAAGAAAGAAAGAAAGAAAGAAAGAAAGAAAGAAAGAAAAGAAAGAAAGACAAACGAAAAAATGAACTCAGGGAAGCCGATGTGGCTCAGTGGCTGAGCACCAGCTTCCCACATAGGAGGTCCCAGGTTCAATCCCCAACCCCAGTACCTCAAAAAAGAAAAATCTTTCTAGTGAATTGGATTACACTTTCTTTCCTTTACCTATCAATGCTTAGCAATTGCTTCTATTTGTTTCATTTGGTTCAGACTATCAAAATATTATCTTATAATTTTCATTGAAAAGGACTCCAGAGTTTGATTCTCATTCTAGATTTAAGGAATATTCTTCCTATTTCACTTTCTTCCAAAATTCACTGTTTGATATCATTTTAAATGTGATAATATTCTACCCTTTTTACTCCCACAAAAGAAAAATGAATCTGTATTCTGAAGCCCTAGTCCACTAAAAGTCAAATCATAATTTTTTTTTTCTTTTTTAAGGATTTATTTATTTATTTACTTTTATCCATTTTTACACCCCTTCCCTCCCCCCCCCCCCCGTTTTTGCTGTTTCTGTGTCCATTGGCTGGGCAACTCTGTGTCCATTTTCTGCCCTCTCTTCTCATCCTTCTCCTCCTGTCTTCACTGGGATTCAATCCTTGGAATCTCTGATGTAGGAGAGAGGCATCCTGCCTGCGCCACCTTAGATGCTGGTTTATCGGTGCGTCTCATCTTGCCTCTCCCTTGTGTCACTCTCCTATTATGTCATCATCTTGCTGTGTGGCTCGCGGGAACTGGTGGTGCGCCCGCGCACAGGGCCTGGTGGCCCACGCACCTTCTATATATTTTTAAAATTTTTACCAGGAGGTCCTGGGGATCGAACCCAGGTCCCTCCATATGGGAGATGGACGCCAACCAGATATAGCCCCCTGCTATATCTCTTAAGGTTGAACAGAGATACCTAGAGTTACAGTCTTTTCCCATACAGGATGGTCATATAATAAATCAGGCTTAGTTTATCACCAGCATTCTAAAAACCAGACCCAGGGAGGAAAACGAGGTCTGGGGACACATGCATGGTTTCTAATATAGCGAATGTTTAGCCTACCCTGATTATCACAAAATCAGGACAGTGAGAATATTCGCACTATAATTTATTATTGATATAGAATACAGGACCAGACAAGCAATCATCTGACCTTGTCCTATCTGTGTTCTATATTCAAGTGAGACTGATACTATTGAATATATTTTTGTCTGATGACCATAATTTCACCAGATGCTATTACCTGAAAGAAGATTATAGTTTTACATAACCTTACTTATTCTTATGTTAAACTAGTTACCTTCAACCAACTCCTATATTTCATCCACTTAGGCTACTACTCTCACCCAAACAAGCCCTACTTTCCAGATACTTCAGCAGAGGACAGTAAGAAGGATAGCTATGGCCACATCTACTTTAAGATTAGTTCATCCACATTTGAATCTGTAGTTCTTACAACTGAGAACACAAAATAATAACGTGAAAAAGGTGCTGGCAACAACTTTACCTACTAGAGATAAATCAACTGAGGAAAAAAGGCAATCGTTTCAGTTCTCATTGTGTTGTTTTAAGTAACTGAAATATTGTACTTGAGGACCGGAGCACCAGCACACTGCCAGGAGATGACAGAAAAAAAACAAAAGAGCTTCCAGAATTTTTGAAGGGAAAAACTGGATGTTCTTGCGGGAAGGTAACACTATTTTTTAGGGTAGCTACTGGTTTATTAGTCTATTGGCTATAATTCCTTAGAGCAAAAAAAACTGTCACTGTAGGACATTTCAGCCTACACTATATGAATTTATTTGCATCCCTCCATTGATGGACATTTACACTATTTCCATTTCTTATTTTGCTTTTATAAACTATACTATGATGAAAATGTAGGATACAGTCCTCAAAGTATTATTGTATCAGAGGGTATTCCAATTTTAAATTATGATATATATTGCCACAGAGAAATGTTCCAGCTTGTACTCAGGTTGATAGGCATGTTCCAATTTGTACCCATATTGAGGGCAAATTTTCCCACACTCTCACTGGTATCAGGTTTTGTCAGATAATTTTTGTTATTGCCCATCTGAAAAATGAAAACTATCTCACTCTTTTCATTTGCATAGCTTTGATAATTAGTGATAAATATATTTTACATGTTTATTGATAATTTTCATTTTTTCATTTTGACTTCTCTTTATATGTTCCTTGCCTAGTTTTCCATAGGGATATTCATTTTTATTAACTAATAGAAATATTTTATAACAGAAATAGCAACCCTTGCCCTTTATATGTTGCAAATGCTTTATCTTTTTTAACTTGTACTTTACATTGTTCAATATGTTTTTTGTTCCCCAAGAGGGTTTAGTTTTTACTTTCATGTAATCAAATATATGAGCCTTTTCCTCTATAGTTTCTTCTCTATCATTCTTGGAAAGGTCTTCTCCACCTCTAGATTGTAAAAACATTCATCTGGGTTTTTTTTTTTTTCTTAAGACCTTTAAGATTTCTTTTTTGCATTTTGCTCCTTCATCAACCTAGGGTTTACTTTAGTAATACGAGTGAGATGGTAAGAATCAGCTTCTTTTTTATTTTCCAGAGTTGCTAACCTCCATTTTCTCTGGACTTTCTATTTTGAACTATTTATCTGTCTATACTTATATCTATACCACACTACTATAATTTTTACTGTAATTTAAAAATATATTTACTGTTTGGTAGTCAAGAATTCCTTTATCACTTTTCTTTTACATACATTTTCTGTATGTTCCTATATTTTTAGTTTTCCAAATGATTAAGTTCATTTTGCTAACTCACATTAGTTTCATTACATTTCTGAATTGTTAGGAAGAATTGTTTTCTATAATATTAAACCTAGAAATTACTTAAATATTCATCAATAAGGAATGAGTATATCAATTATATTCATCCATACTTATAGAATAACATATGCAGTCATTAAAAAGAATGAGAGAGACATATGTAGTTACATGGAAGAATCAGTAATACATAATTTAATTTTTTAAAAGCAAGTTATGGGACTTCTGCTTCTGGTAAAATGGAGTAAACATACTTATCCCTTTTCTTCCCACTAAATACAACTAAAAACCCTGGACATTATGCATAAAACAAACATAAGAAGACTCTGAAAGAGTCTTTTGTGGGAAGAAGGCAGACCAGCTAGAGTCCATGACACAATGGTGAGTTCCCTGGATTTTCTTTTTGCCTCATATATCCTAGACTTGGAGGTGAGGAGTCAGCAACCCAGAAACAATAACAGGTGCAAACAAAAAAAGCCAAAAAAAAGCTTTTTCTCTCTAGTCAAAACACCAGAAAAGAGGCAGCCTTGCAAGACAAAAATCTTTTAGACAAGAACCTCTCTTCTCCAGCCAAACACTACAGGAAAAAACTGTGACCCCCCACCTCCACTGACACCAGCAAAGGTTAAGAGGTGAGCCTAGACTTCCACTTTTATGAGGCTTTAACACGTGCCCCAACACCCCAGCTGAGGTAGTGGAGGATCAGGACTTTACCATCAACTAGCCATAAAGAGTCCATTCCCACCACCTTGTCAGTGGAGACCACATGGGAAACCAGTTCTCCCATTCCTGCCTGGCAGTAACAAGGACAACCTGCTCTGTGTCTACGAAGACCAAGTGGGGAGTCTGGACTTTTATCTTTACCTGACAATAATGAGGCAGTACCCGTCCCACCCCCTTCAATTGCTGGAATGGTGTCAGAAAAAGTCAGATAAAACAGAAGGTTTGAATGTGATTCAGTTTCTCAGAATATAAAAATGCTCAGGTTTCAATTGAAAATCACATATCATACCAAGACCAGGAAGATATCAAACGGAACGAAAAAGGACAATAAATGCCAACACTGAGATGACAGAGATGTTAGAGTTATCTACAAAGATTTTAAAGCAACCATGATAAAAATGCTTCAGTTAGCAATTATGACTGCACTTGAAACAAATGAAAAAATAGAAAGCCTTAGCAAAGAAATAGGAGATATAAAGAACTAGGGAGCAGATGTGGCTCAAGAGGCTGAGTGGCCACCTCCCATATGGGAGGTCCAGGGTTTGGTTCCCAGTGCCTCCTGAAAACAAACAAACAAACAAACAAAAACAAACAACAAGCAAAACAAATGAAAAACCAACTCAGGGAAGCCGATGTGTTGCCGACTTCCCACATACGAGGTTCTGGTTCAGTCCTTGGCCCCCAGTACCTCAAAAAAATAAGAAAGGAAGGAAGGAAGAAAAACCAATTGGAAATTTTAGAACTGACAATACAATAATTGGAATAGAAAGTTTAGTGAGGGAAGCAGATGTGGCTCAAGCAATTGAGCTCCCACCTACCACATGGGTAGCCCTGGGTTCAGTTCCTGGTGCCTCCTGGAGAAGACAAGCAAGACAGAGAGCTGGCATGATGGGTAGTCATGGCAAGCTGACACAACAAGATGATGCAACAAAGAGACACAAAGAGGAAAGACAATAAAAGACAGAACAAACCAGGGAGCTGGGGTGGCTCAAGCGACTGAGCTCCTCTCTCCCACATGAGAGGTCCCAGGCTCAGTTTCCAGTGCCTCCTAAAGAGAAGACAGGCAGACACAGAAAGCACACAATAAATGGACACAGAGAGCAGACAGTGAGCACAAACAACAAGGGGGGGGGAATAAATAAATAAAATTTTATAAAAAAAGAAAGTTTAGTGAATGAGCTAAACAAGAGAATGGAGGGGACAGAGGAAAAAATCAATGAACTGGAAGATAGAACAATAGAAATCATCTAATATGAAGAGTTTCAGGGGGGAGCAAATTACAGAATGAAATGTATAGTATAATCCAATTTGTAAAAAAAAAATAGTGCATATATGTGTATGTATGTGTATAAGTAAACTCATAGAAAGGAGACTAGAAGATTGCATATGTCAATTTTCAAGAAAGGACTGGGAATGGAGGTTGGCAAAGGGAAACTTTTATCTTTTGCTCTGTATTCTTTTGCATTATTTGAATCTTTTCTACCAATATATTCATGTTACTTGTATAATATTGAATCTTCCTATACAAGAGCAAGATGGCCTTTTCATTTAGTCTAAGTTCTCATTTATGTCCTTCAGTAGAGTTTTATAGTTTTCTTTACAGAAGTACTGAAAAACATTATAAGACTCTTCCTAAGTACCTTATATTTTTGTTTTGCTCTTGTGAATATTTTTTCCCATTATATTTTCTGAATGGTTATTGTTGGTATATAAAAAAGCTATTGATTTTTATGTTTTAAACTACTCAAGTTACTAAAACTCTGTTATTGTGTATAGTAATTTTCAGTTGCTTCACCTGGTCGTTCCACATATAATCATATAATCTGCAAATAATTACATTTTCTTCTTTTCCATATTTTTATATTGTGTTCTCTGGTTTAATTGCATCACCTCCAACTCAAAGAAAAGTGTTAAACAATAATAGAGTCTTATTGATAAGCTTTATAAGACGAATAAATGGTTTTACCCTTAGTTGATCCCTGATCCAGTCATTCATTTGTTCATTCATTGACCAAATGGTTTTTAACTGCCTACTATGTGCAAGATATTGTGCTAAACTCTAGATATTCAATGCGATGCTCAAAATTAGGCATAATTCATGCTGTCAAAGAGCCTTTAGTCTAGTAAGGAAGATAGACAATATCACACTGTTTTGATCTTTGCAGCTTTATAGTAAGTTTTAAAATTCATAGTGTAAGTCCTCCAACTTTGTTCTTCTTTTTAAAAATTGTTTTGGCTGTTCTAGGTCCTTTGCCTATACCTTTTAGGGTCAGTTTATCAATCACTATTTTAAAAAACTACTAGATATTTTATAAAGGATTGAATTGAATCTATAGATTAATTTGGGAAGAATTGCTATCTTAACAATTTTAAGTCTCTCAGTCCATGAAAATGAAATGTCTCTCCATTTATTTTGATCTTTAATTTCTCTCAGTGATGTTTTGCAGTTTTCAGTGTTTAAGTCTTGTACTTATTTTTAAAAATTTATTCCTAACTATTTTATTCTTTTTGATGCTATTGTGAATGAAATTTTTTTATTAATTTTAATTTTGGATTGTTCATTGACGGTATATAAAAATACAACTGAGTTGTGTATATTAATCTTCTATACTGCAACCTTGCTAAACTCAATTATTGGTTATCCATTGTCATGGTGTTCCACACAGTACTGCTTTTGATCAAGGAACTCACTTTGCAGCAAATGAAGTGTGGTAATGGGTCCAGGCCCATGGAATTCACCAATCTTACTATGTTTTCCATCATCCTGATGCAGTTGGCTTGACAGAATGATAGAATGGCATTTTGAAGACTCAGTTACAGTGTCAGGTAACAGTAATTTTCAGGGTTGGGGCAATGTTCTCAGGAGGCTGTATTTGCTCTAAATCAGCACCCACACTATGGTGTTGTTTCTCCCATAGCCAAGATTCACAGGTCCAAGAATCAAGGGATACAAGTGGAAGTGGCACCACTCACTATTATTCCTAGTGATCTACTAGCAAAATTTTTGCCTCCTGCCCCCATGACCTTACCCTTTGCTGGGATAGGTCTTAGTTCCAAAGGGAGGAATGCTTCCACAAGGAGACAAAACAGTGATTCATTGGAGTTAAAGTTAAGACTGCCACATGGCCACTCTAAGCTCCCCATGCCTCTGAATTAACAGGCAAAGAAGAGAGCTACAGTACTAACTGGGTTGAATGATCCTGATTACCAAGAGGAAATTGGACTGCTACTATATAATAGAAATAAGGAAAACTATGTCTGGAATACAGTAGATCCCATAGGACAACTCTTAGTTCTACCATGTTCTATGATTAAAGTCAATGGAAAATGATAAAAACTCAACTCAGGCAGGATTGATAATGGGTCACCTCACTATGCAAAGAACCATAACCAGTTGAAGTGCTTGCTGAGGGCAAAGGGCATATGGAATAGGTAGTGGAAGAAGGTATTTCTGAATACCAGCTACCCATGTGATTGGTTACCAAAATAAGGATCATGATTATAATGAGTATTTCTTCTTTATTTTGTTATGAATATGTTTATATATAGATAGGTGATGATAGAGACAGATGATAGATAGATAGATGATAGATAGATAGATAGATAGATAGATAGATAGATAGATAATTTTTTGGCTTTCTTCTCCCTATTATCCCCTTATCATCTAACATAAGATGTATTAATAATAGTAAACTTTACATCACAATATTTAAGTTACATGCTATCAAGAAAAATGACCAAGGGGGCGGATGTGGCTCAAATGGTTGGGCGTCCGTCTCCCATATGGAGGGACCTGGGTTCGATCCCCGGGACCTCCCGGTAAAATAAAAAAAAAAAAAGAAAAAAAAGAAAAATGACCATCTCCCAAGGACCTTTAGTTGTACACAAGATAGTTATATCATGTTAGGTGGAAGTATGTCTTTGTTATTGTCTTTCTTTGGAGAATAAATATGGTTTAAGAAGATGTGTATGGATGCCAAGTTGTCAAGAGGTGACTCTGATGGTAGTTTTTATCTGTCAATTTGACTCAGCCAAAGTGCCCAGTTATTCAATTAAGCACTAATCTAGGTGTTGCTGTGAAAATATTTTGTAGATGAGATTAACATCTACAGTCATTTAACTTTAAGTAACAGAGATTATTCTAGATACTCTGGGTGGACCTCCTCCAATAATGGAAAAGCATTAAAAGCAAAACTGGAGTTTCTCTGAAGAAGAAGAATTTGTGCCTGTGGACTGCAGCGTCAGCTGCTGCCCAAGACTTGCCTAATCTGTCCCCCACAATCATATACGCCAATACTTGCAATAAATTTATATTTATTACATATGTATGTGTGTGTGTGTGTGCACATTCCCTGGAAATGATTAACCAGCTGGTTGATGGCAGGTTGATCACATTGAACTACTTCCATCATGGTGTGGGCAGTGCTTTGTATGAGGCAGATGTGAGTATGTGTTTCCTATTAGTTCTGTTTCTCTGGTAGAACCTTGACTAATAGAAGATATAATTCACATATTTAAAGTGTGCAAGTGCTTTTTAGTAAATTCACATATATATTTAGCATATATCCATATATTGTACAATCATCACTATCTAATACCAGAATATTTTCACCACCCCCAAAAGAAACTCTGTACCCATTAACAATTACTTCCCATTTCCTCTGCCCTTAGTCCTTGGCAACTACTAATCTACTTTCTGTTTCTGTGGATTTGCCACGTTAGACATTTCATATAAATGGAATCATACAATATGGACCTTTTGTGCCTGACTTCTTTCACTTAGCACATTTGCAAAGCTCATCCATGTTGTAGCATGTATCAGTACTTCGTTTCTTTTCATAGCTGAATAATATTCCATTGTATGGCTATACCACAACTTGTTTATTCATTCATCAGTTGATGAACATTTGGGTAGTTTCCACTTTTGGGATATTATGAATAATGATGCTATAAACATTCACACACAAGTTTTTGTGTGAGCATGTGTTTTCAATTCTGTTAGGTATATAACCAAGAGTGTAATTGCTGGGTCATCTTCATTTTTGAAGAATAGCATCGTTGAATATAGAATTCTTGATTGATAGGGTTTTTTTCCTTCAACATTTGAATATTTCATTCCACTGTGTTGTGGCCTCTCGTTTTTGATGAGAAGTTAGCCATTAATTGTATTGTTGTTGCCCTGTACTTGATGAAGTTTTTTCTTTTTCAGTTTTCAATATTTTCTTTGTCTTTGTCTTTCAACAGTTTGACTATGATGTGTCCAGATGCAATCTGAGGTTCATTGACTTCTTGGGTCTGTAGATTAAAGCTGTTCATCAAATTTGAGAGGTTTTTAGTTATTATTTCATCAAATATTTTTTTCTGCCCCTTTCTTTTTCCTTCTGGGACCCTATTACATGTATGTTGAAAAAATTAATATTGTCCCACAGGTGTTTGAGGCTTTATTTAGTTTAGTTTTGTTTTTTCAATTTCTCATTTCACTTTAAAAAAAAAGATTTATTTATTTTATTTATTTCTCCCTCCCCCCCACCTCATTTTTGTGCTCCCTGTGTCCATTCACTGTGTGCTCTTCTGTGTCTGTTTGTCCTCTCTTTAGGCAGCACTGGGAACTGATCCTGAGACCTTACGGAGTGGGAGAGAGGTGCTCAATCTCTTGTGCCACCTCAGTTCCCTGGTCTGCTGTGTCTCTTATTGTCTCTCCTCTGTGTGTCTTTTTGTTGTGTCATCTTGCTGCACCAGCTCTCCACACAGGCCAACACTCTGCATGGGCCAGCACTCCTATGTCAGCCAGCACTCTGTGCAGGCCAGCTCGCCTTCACCAGGAGGCCCTGGGACTCAAACACTGGACCTCCTATATAGTAGAAGGGAGCCCAGTCGCTTGAGCCACATGTACTTCCTTTTATTTGGTTTTCTTCAGTCATTTTTCTTTCTGTTCTTCAGATTAATATTGGGTCCATCTAGTGGATTTTTTTCATTTTGGCTACTGAATTTTTCAACTTTATGATAATCATTTGTTTCTTTAAAACCAAAGATTTCTATTTAAATATATTCTATTTCTTTACTTATATTCTATATTTGTAGGGAAATTGTTCATATTTTCCAGTTATTTAAATATGTTTTCCTTCAATTTTTTAATGCATATTTATAATACTTGCTTTGAATTTTTTGTCTGCTAAATCCAACATCTGGGCCTACTTAGAGACAGTTTCCATTCATTGATTTATTTTCCTGAATACATATCACACTTTAATGTAGAGGGTTTTTTGTTGTTGTTTTGTATGCCTTGTAGTTTTGTGAGTTGTTTTTTTTTTTAAGTCTGAACTTTTAAAATGATATATTGAAACAATTCTGGACTCTGATTAATTTTTCCCCCACTGAGGATTTTTGTTATTGCTGGTTTTATTTGTTTGGGTTATTGTAGTTTTTGTTGTTTTAAGTAATTTGCCTTGTGTTAAACTACAGAATCTGTCATCCCAATGGTATGAGGCCACATATGCCTCTGCTCTGGTTTTTTTGTTTTGTTTTGTTTTTTGTTTTGTTTTTATTTTTGTATACTCTAATCTGGAAATTGCATAGCTTAGTGATGAGCCAAAGATTGGTCAGAGGTATTCAAACACCTGCAGCTCTTAAAGCTTCCATTCTCTTTTGGTGGATCTGTGTTTTGTTTGGTTATGAATCCAAAGTCTGGGAACTTTTCAAGCATACCCCAGCTTTTGCTTTTTGTTGGAACTTCTAGGTCTCTACTGTATGTGCCTTCAGGCTCTCAGACAGCCAATGGCTGTCTTATTTCCAGGGTTACCTATTAAATTTCTGTCTAGTTTTCTTCTCTGCCTTTCACACCAACTGAGACCTAAGGCTAAGAGAGCTGCAGAATTTTCCTGTTCTTTGCTGGGTGTAGGTTTTTCTGCCCTCGGTTCCAAATCAAGTCTACAGCAGCAATGCTAATGGTTTTCACAGACAGCATTCCCCTAATAAGACAGGTTAATTGTCTAAAGACAGCCAGTTAGTAGTGATAGAGCTCAGCTTTAAAACCATTTCATATGACTACAGACTCATGCATTGATTACCAAAGAATACTTGTTTTCTATATGTTTCCTATATATAATGTAGGATTGTTTTCTATATGTAAGGTAGGGTGGACGTTGAATTTAGAGACAATAATGTGTTAAAAAATACCACTTGACTCTTGGGAGAAACCTGACAATAGTCAACTATATCTGAATATATTTGAATGAAAATGAAGTACAACTATTACTATTGTTTAAGTTTTTTTGTGACTCTACTTTTGCCAAAATGCTCTGGAAAAAGGAGCAGAGTTTGTTAGCGTGGTATTGATCCCTTTTGGTTCCCTAAAGTTGTTAAAAGTTTAAAACAAACAAAAAGAAAAATAAATAAATTTTAAAATAAACAACAATAATTTTTTTAAAACTTAAAAATGAAAAGAAATTTGTATGTTTACTTCCAAAACAGTCCAGCAGGGGAGATTTTAGAAAACTTTTTCCTGCTTCACAGCACCCCGATAGGGAGAGAAATGTATTTATTACATGTGATAGAATTTAGAAAGTAGGCTAATCAAATGAATATTCATGAGAGAAAGGATAAACAGACAAATGGTCTAGGACGCAAGGAGTGACTCCTAACATTTGACTGGCAAGACACTCCATGATTCCCCTCAGTGTTCCTAATGCACCTATGATCTTATTTGGGAGGCAAATGCCTTTCATAAATTTGCATAATAAACACAAACACACACAGAAACCTACTAAAAGTATTACTAAGGGAAATTCAAAGGCAAACATCTTAGTCCCTTAGAAAAATAGTAATGACTTGAAGAAACTGGAAAAAGGTGGTATTATGGGTAATTTTTTTCCTTCTGCTTTTTATGTATTTTGTAAATTTTCTGTAATAAGCCTGGAGTATGTAATCCATTTATAATGGAAAAGCTTTTTTAAAAACATGTAAAGAAGACATTTAAGGGGGAAGTGGATGTGGCTCAAGCGATTGGGCTTCCATCTACCATATAGGAGGTCCAGGGTTCAGTTCCCGGGGCCTCCTGGTGAAGGCAAGCTGGCCCACCCAGAAGAGGTGGCACAGCAAGATGATGCAACAAAAAGAGACACAGAGGAGAGACAATAAGAGATTCAGCAGACCAGGGAGCTGAGGTGGCACAAGAGATTGAGTGTCTCTCTCCCAACGGGAAGGTCCCAGGATAGGTTCCTGGAGCCACCTAAAGAGAAGACAAGCAGACACAAAAGAATACACAGCAAACAGACACAGAGAGCAGGCAGAGGGTGTAAAAACAATGGGAGGGTGGTAAATAAATCTTTAAAAAAAAAAAAAAGGCATCTAAGGGCGATACAATAAAAGTATAGAGTTAAAGAAAGTGATCTATGTGAAGAAGGTAAGAGGTCAGCAGACTGAAGTAGAAGGAGAAGAGCAATAGTTGAGAAATACATATAAGAAAAAATAGTGAACTAGTGTAGACTCTTTAACATGGGTATCATAATAAGCACTATAGTAGAGATAGACCCTTCTGATAGCCATGTATATAAGGGTTTAGAATAGAGAGGAATAAAAAACAGAAGGACTAGCCACAGGGCCTATTATAAAATTACATATATAATAAAAGTGAAAATGATAGCCTGAGAATGGCAAGAGAGAACAAAATGTGAGACACAGAAAAAGAATTATCAGAATTTAGTGAATGATTGAATGTGGGAGGCTAAGGAAAAGAATGAGTCAAAAACAATTACAGGAGTATGATCAAACCAGAAGAATGATGAGACCAGGGAGGCTCTCAGGATGCAGATAATAGAAAAGAGTTATGTTTTTAACACATAAATGATTTTGTGCTGGCATGATATCCAAGTAGAGACATTGTTTGGAATTAATTGTGCACTCTCAAAAGATATGTTGAAGTTCTAACCCCTGGAACCTCTGAATGTGACCTTATTTAGAAATAAGGTTGGGAGCAGATGTGGCTCAAGCGTTTGAGTGCCTACTTTCCACATGGGAGGTCCCAGGTTCAGTCCCCAGTGCCTCCTAAAAACAAACAAAAACAACAACAACAAAAAAAAACAACAAGCAAACAAACAAAAATATCAACTTGGGGGAGGCTACGTGGCTCAGTGGTTGAGCACTGGCTTTCCACATATGAGGTCTGGAGTTCAATTCCTGGCCCCAGTACCAAGGAAGGAAGGGAGGGAGGGAGGGAGGGAGTGAGGGAAGGAGGAAGGAAAAGAGAAAGAGATTGAGAGAGAAAGAGAGAAAGTCATTACAAATGGAATTAAGCAAGTTGAAATGAAGGCATTACTGGAGTAGGGTAGGCCCTTAATCCAATATAATTGGTGTCCCTAAAAGAAGAGGAAATTCAGACAGAGAGACGGAGACAGATAATGGAGAGAATGCCATATAACAATTGATTCAGAGACACCATGGATTGCCAGCAAACTCACTGCTAGAAGCTAGAGGAGGCATGAAACAGATTCTCCCCTATGGACTTCAAAGGACACATGACCCTGCTGACACCTTGACTTTGGACTTCCAGCTTCCAGAAGAGTGAGATACTAAATTTGTATTATTTTAAGCTACCTACCTTGTGGTACTTTGTTATAGCAGCCCTAGGAAACTAATAAAGATACTAAATGGGCAGATAACTGCCAACAAATATAAATTTGTAAGGCACAAAAATAATATTTGAAGCTATGGGAGTATATAGCTCTTCCTGGAAAGTAACTACCCTATAAAAACTAAGATCTGAGTCTTAGAGAACATCAGACACAGGTCAGGAATCATATGAGCTAAAGAAAAGCAACAAAAATTGATAAACATAACATACATCCAAATTAGGATTTTTAGAAAGAATAGAATAGTCAATAACTGTGAAAACTGAAGAGGATTTCAAGATTTAAAAAGACTATTTGTCACATAAAAACTGTACCTGAATGTTCATAGTAGCTTTATTCATAGTAGCCAGAAATTGGAAACATTCCAAATGTTCTTCAGCTGGTGGATGGTTAAGCAAATTGGTACATCCATGCCATGGAATTGTACTCAGCAAGGAAAAGGAATGAACTTTTGGTACATGTAACAACTTGGGTGGATCTTAAAGAAATTATGCTGAGTGAAAAAAACCAATCTCAAAAGGTTACATGCAGGGAGGCAGATGTGGCTCAACTGGTTGGGCTTCTGTCTCCCATATGGAGGGACCTGGGTTCAATCCCTGGGACCTCCTGGTAAAAAAAAAAAAAAAAAAAAAAAGGTTACATGCTGCATTATTCCATTTATGTAATATTGTCTAAAATATAGAGTCTAAATGATATAGGGATGGAGAACAGATTAGTCTTTGCCAAGGTTTGGAGGAGGGATAGGGATGGAGGTAACTATAAAGGAGTAGCACAAGGAATCTTTGTGATGATGGAAGAGTTCTGTATCTTGATTGTGGGGGTGATAACACAAACCTACACATGTGATAAAATTGCATGGAACTATATACACACACAAATGAGTACATGTAAAACTGGTGAAATCTCAATAAGATCTATGTCAATGTTCTAGTTTTGATATTGTACTATAGTTACATAAGATGTTACCATTCGGGGAAACTGTGTGAAGGGTACACAGGACCTCTCTATACCATTTTTTGCAACTTCCTGTAAATCTATAATTATTACAAAATAAAATAATAAAAGAAGAAGAGGAAACAGCAGTAGCTGGGTCTAGGAAAAAAAAAAGACAAGTTTATTCAGGATCAGTTAATTTTAGGATATTTTTAATAGAGTGTTGAGGACAAAAGGCCAAAAGCCAAGAGATCAAAGAAGGAAATGGGTGGTGAATAATCTCTTCTTCCAAATGAACTCAAGTAACTCATAGTATTTGCTAAACATTATAATGCATGCCAACTAAAATGGACAAGACTTTTGTAATAAAGGAAAAAACAAAATGATTCTTTAGGCTATAGCAAACAAAAGGAAACATGGTTGAGAAAGTCTTGGAGGTGTTATACTTGAATGTCTGATTTGTTGAACCAGATTGCAAGAGGAATATTAACAGAAAACTCTCTGCCTTTCTCAGACTCACTATCCAGGGGAATCAATTTTTTCAACCAAGAATCAACATCCTGCAAGGCTAAGGTTGGGGGTTATCAAGTTCTTCCTATCAACCATTTTATCACTGAGCAGAGACTATAATTATTATATTATTGACAAATAGTTACATTTTTACTTTCTGGTCATTTCCTGTTATACTCAGGGTTAGTAATATGGGAAGACAGGAAAGTATTTTGCAGAATAACTTAAGTGATAGGAAGTAACCAGGGGGTATATTTACAGCTCAGCATGTGGAACCAAAGAAGTTCAAATCATTGCCTGAACTGAAAATAATCACCCTTGATGCAAAATCCTTTTGAGTTCAGAGTTTAATATGCAAGACAAAATGTTTCTTCCTATCTCAGAAGTCCCTATTCAAAAAAAAAAAAAAAGCAAACAAACAAAAAACCTTATATCTGCAAACCTTGCAAATCTTTTTTTTTAAAGATTTATTTTATTTACTTTTACCCATTTTTACCCCCTCTCCATTTTTGCTGTCCATCCACTGGGCGATTCTCTATGTCTGTTTCGTGCCCTCTCTTCTCATCCTTCTCCTGTCTTTACCAGGATTCGATGCAAGGAATCTCTCATGTGGGAGAGAGGCATCCTACTGCCTGCACCACCTTAGTTCCTGGTTTTTGGTGTGTGTTGTCTTGGCTCTCCCTTGTGTTGCTCTCCTGTTACATCATCATCTTGCTGTGTAGCTCCGCGGGGCCTGACGGCACACCCATGCACGAGGACTGGCACACCCACGCACCGGGCCTGGCAGCCCACGCACATTCTATATTTTTCTATATTTTTACCGGGAGGTCCCGGGGATTGAACCCAGGTCCCTCCATATGGGAGACAGACGTCCAATCATTTGAGCCATACACACACACACACACACACACACACCTTGCAATTCTTATAGTCTAAAATCTGATTCACTTCTATTCCAACTCTCTCTTCCCATGTACTTGTTGGAGAAAGAATATATATATTCTCCAATCTCCAAATCTAATCATGATCAATTATCTGTTTCTGTTTTCCTCAAGAATGGTTTGCTCCCAACTTCATGATAGAAAGCTTTCCTTTGCCTTTCGATAATATCCATTACATCTCATGAATAAATGCACTTTCCTTACTAACTTGGGGACAAATACTGGAAAATCTTGCTCATCTGTTTTAGTTTCATATGAATTGGAATTACTGTTTCAGAAGAAAAATGGAAACTTAAAACTTTAGAAACAGAAGGGACTTTAAAAGATTCTCTGTCCAGCCCCCTTATTTTATTTTTTATATGTAAAGAAACTTAGGCAAAAAGAAAAAAAAAAAAAAAAATCCCCCAAATTCATGAAAACAATGAAGTTAGAGAGATAAGTCTAATGATTTTACTCTTAAAAACTACAATCTAGTCTTCATGCTTTTGGAAAAAATGCCTGAATTACTACTATCACTTTTTCTTTCTAAATTAAAGAGAGGGGGGCGGATGTGGCTCAAATGGTTGGGCGTCCGTCTGCCATATGGAGGGACCTGGGTTTGATCCCCAGGACCTCACAGTAAAATAAAATATATATATATAGAAAGCGCATGGGCTGCCAGGCTCTGTGTGCCGCTGAGCCGTCGGGCCCCGGGAGCCATGCAGCAGGATGATGATGTAACAGGGGAGAGACAAGATGAGATGCTCCGAAAGCTCCAGAAGCCAGGAGCTGAGGTAGTGCAGGCGGCAGAATACCTCTCTCCTACATCAGAGGCCTCCAGGATTGAATCCTGGTGAAGACTGGAGGAGGAGGAGGAGAAGAGATGGCAGGAAACAGACTCGGAGAATTGCCCAGCGAATGGACACAAAACAGCAAATGGGGAAGGGGGGGTTTAAAATGGATAAAGTAAATAAATAAATCTTAAAAAAAAAAAAAAAAAAACAAATAAAAACAACAACAAAAAAACTACCCTAAAAATTCTTAAAAAAATAAAATAAAATAAAAATAAATTAAAGAGACACTTAAAAGTCAACTATATTTTTCAGTTCAAATGCTTGATATATAAATATATAGTGTGAGGTGAGGTGCTTGTCTGTATCCACATATAACATTTGTTTGTGGCCATATTGGAACACTTATTAAACCATAGGACAGCCACTTGTGAACTTCAATATTCACCTGCCACAATATGAATACCTGAACTAGAAACCAAGCATTATTTTATCTTTTCCCTTTATTTTTCCCTTTTAAAAGTATGAGCTATTTCAACATTCTGAAAAATATAGACAACAATATAACAAACACTTACCACTTAGCATTACCAAATATTAGTATTTTGTTATATTTATTTTGTCTTTAAAAATATATATATATTAAAAATACTGTTGAAACCTCCCATATTCATTCCTCTCCCTCCATTTTCAGAGATAACCACTATTGTGAATTTGGTGTTATGTCATTCTCATGCATTTTTTACATATATGTATGTATCCATATATATATGCACATTAATTGTTTTGCATATACTTTAAAACATTATTTTAAAGGTAGCATACTCTAAGTATCTCCCTGGAATTTGCTGCCCCCCACACTTACTATTATGGTTTTAAGATTAATCCATGTTGATATAATCATTCATTAACTCATTCATTCATTCAAACTGCTATATAGTATCCTATAGTATGAACATAACAAAATTAATTTATTCAATTTTCCTATTGGAAAATGTGTAGGTAGTTTTCACTTTTTCACTACTACAAACAATATTGCAATGAAAATTCCTTTTGGGGGGCGGGGTGCCAGAGATTGAACCCAGGACCTTGTACATAGGAAGCAGTCATTCAACTACTGAGCTATACCTGCTCCCCTGAACATTCTTTTAATATATCTTTGTGCACATGTGTAAGGGTTTCTTTGGGGTATATTGTTATACACATTGACAAATTGAAATTAAATTACTAGATATTGACAAATTGTTCCCTAAAGTGGTTGTCCAATTTTTAATTCCACCAGAGTTTGAGTTCCCTATTGGTATAGTCAAACTTTCAAATTTTGGCCAATCTCATGGGTGTGTAATAGTATCTTATTGTTTTAAGTTAAATTTTTCCTAATTACTAGTTATATTCATATCTATTCATATGCTAATTTTCTACATTGGGTTTTATCTTCTCTGAATTGCCTGTTCTTATTTTCTGCCAATTTGTCTGGAATTGTTTGTCTTCTTTTTATTTGTAGGCGTTCTATATATATTCTGCATATACTAATTCTTTGTTGGTGTTATGCATTACAAATACTTCTGCTAGTGTCTTATTCATCTCCAGCAACCAGAAAAGTACCTGGGAGAACTTAAAATAAGAAAAGTATGCAGAAAATTTTTGAAAATAAGAAGGGAGAGGGAAAAATGGAGAGAGCAATTTCACACATTGTTCTGACCAAGCTATAGGCATTTGAAAAAGGCTTCACAACAGACTTGACAAGACTAATCATCATTTCATTTTAGTTCAAATATCTGATTTATTGATTTATTAAAATGTTTACCACCCTAACTTCAGAACATTCTGTGTTGTTGGTAGTGATGGTGATGAAGATGGTGACTTTTTTATTTGTTATATTGTTTTTTGGTCAATCTGGGCAACTTTTTTTAAACAAAAGTTAATTTTTTTCCTTTGCCCTCTTTTTAGCAAGTCACTATAGTTGAAAAGTCTAGTAACTAGATTAATAAATGTTAGGTCATGACCTCTTAAAATTGTTTCACTGCTGTTCTTTACCAACCCTTTTTTTTTCTATAGAAGGCACAATTAAATAAAAGACACATATAGTACACATTTGCTTTCCTCAGGCATAGGAATTATATTGGGGCTATTTCCATATACCCAGTATTCTCCTAGACCTTCTCTGTAGATGCCAATTAGAAGATTAGTGTCTTTTCTCTCACCCTCTTTGCTATTAAATAGTCACACAAAAGCTGAGCTGACAAATTACTCTCTCCATGGTGCTCAACAAAGACAGACAATAGATCATCATCATTTACTATACTCAAATCCTATTAATCACAGATTAATGAGAACATGTCTAGTGGGAAAGAAATTACCAGAATGTGGGCCTATTGGCTTGTTACTGATGTAACATCTGCTCTGGCTTTACCTTTAGTGTCATGTCATCTTTTATCACATTGAAATAATGTTTGCTCCAGAAACATAATTAAGATAATGGAGCAGATTCAGAGCCTTTCCCTTAATAATTAAAGAACTGGGGTTATATTTCTTAGTACAGTGGCTTTTAAAAAACTAATTTTCCTCTGTTCTTGATTATTTCCTTTTTCTTTGGCTAATAATGAACTATCAAATCTTGTTTTTTTCTCTCTCTCTCTGTAAACTATGTGATTAATCCTCATACTCAAAACTAGGACAAAATCAGAGTCTGAGTTCACTTTTCTTTTATTGAGATAAAATTCACATAACATAAAATTCACCATTGTAACCATTTTAAAGTGTATATAATTCAGTGGAGTTCCTTTTTGCAATTTTAAATATTCTAAATTCAAAGTAATATTTAGATGACCCTATAAGCTTTGTAAGGAGCATAAGTACTGCTTTTGCTTTCCTTAACCCTCATCTACCATATGTTGTTTTATTTTTTAATAGTTAAATACTATTATTTTTTAAATGTGTGGCTTCTCCAATGTTTTAGTCTTCTATTTTTAAGCTAATTTTATGATTTAATTGAAAACATAGAAATTGAAACTTGGTTTCATATGTTTAATATTCTCAGAGGTCTCCTATTGTGTTCTTGTCCCAACAAGGGGTAGAACTTGGGAAACAAATATAAAGAAAAGTTTTTTTAAAAGGCAATGGCATTTGTAATAAGATAATTAGAATGGAAGAAGAATCACAATTAATGGTTATAAAATTTGATATGGTAATTGTTCGTGTTATTAAAAACTATAATATGTACTTGCCACTCTTGGAAAGCAGTGGTGATTAGAGCTCAGGGTTGGATAAACTGTGATCTAAAGCTTTGTGATTAAGCCGTGATTCAGCACCACAGGGATAAGAACAGCTCCAAAACTACGCGCTGGCAAGCACCATTTGGGGGGGGGGATTGCAAAGAGGTTCTTAATTAAATTTTAATTATTGCTAATTAGAACTACTTTTTTTTATCCACAACAAGGAAGACAGAGATGATCTTGCCTTTTTATTATTCTGCTAATTAGTTTCCCAAGGAGAGGTCTGAAAGGGCAGACTGCTTTGACAGTATCCAAGTTGTTAGTTGAGCTCATTCCTGCAGGTAGATCTCATCCATAAAAGCTGTGGATTTTCTGCTTCCAAATAGTTCTTTTCTAGTTTTAAGATTTTATTCTAGACACCTCAGGAAATGAGCTGTTCCTATCCCATATTTGAAGAAATTCATGGATTTACTTTCTTTTTATTTATCCTATTTACCATATTTTCATGTTCAAAGATTTTGCTTAATTTTTAAAATAGATGATGAATCCTCTATACACAATAATATACTATGTAAACTCTCTGCCTTTATGAATTATTAAATTTTAGAGACCATCTCTATCAGATTTAAAAGAATAACCAGGTATACACATAAAAAGTGACTGCTAGTTTTCTCTAACAGTGAACTTACTGCTTTACAATAGGTTTAAAATTTTTAAATCCCTAACCTGAAGAGCTCCCAAGCTCTATTAAATACCATTTAAGATGAAATGCTCTAAACAACACTTGAGACTACGAAACAGAAACCTTAATTGCAAGCTTGAGGGCATAATCCCAGAAGGTTCCCAAGATCCATTAGCGTTATAAACCAACCCTCTGCAAAATATGAATCCTATTTTATAAGTGCACACATTTCATAATTCTTTTCCCAAGATAGAGAGTTCTGAGTTGGTCTAACTCCCTGTGTTAATTACAATAAAATCCATCAAATGAAATTACATTTCTGGGATCAACAGCATTTGTCCAAGCACACATACATGCCTTGACAGCCTTCCTTTGCAGTTGGCATTACATTAACACATGTGTTTGTTTCCTCACCTTTTACAGACACAAGGGCCCTGTGATATGTTAATTCACACCAAGTTCCAATCTTTTCCCTGTCTTCCTTTTCCCTACCCGATGATGTG
The DNA here is from genome assembly GCA_026826555.1 of Tolypeutes matacus. Taxonomy (NCBI): domain Eukaryota; kingdom Metazoa; phylum Chordata; class Mammalia; order Cingulata; family Chlamyphoridae; genus Tolypeutes; species Tolypeutes matacus. The sequence goes on from JAKSZT010054564.1 coordinate 4,380,964, forward strand.
ATGTGTCAACACCTTTCATATTGGGAAGAAAAAATGCTTAGATAAGATTTTGGTTTTAGTGACTTTAATTAAAATTACATAAACCAGAAAACAAAGAGTAAATAAATTAAATCTGCCTTTCAGTGCCATTCACCATCTGCCCTGTCGATATCTACTCTGACCTGAATTATTATTAAAGGTCATCTGGGTCTTTCTTGCTCTGATTAGTCCATTAGCCACTTCTCATACTGGCTTAAAACGTGTTTTTTCAGGTCAGTGAGTTACCTTTACAGCCTTGGAGTAGTTGACATACCAACTAATAAAGACTTGTGAGATTGCCTATTAGTACTTAAAAATGTTTGCTTCTTCTTTAGCTTATTCTATATTTGAAAACTCTCTAATACTTATATAGTCTTTTCTTCAAAATCATAAACATTTCATAATCATGTTTTAACATCTTTTTATGTTAGTTATGGATCAGCTTATCAACCTCATTCTTACCTCATTTTTAAAATTTTAAACAATTTATTGAAGTATATCATTCATACGTGAACATACATAAACTATAAGTGTTCAGTAAACATCATGATCTTACAAAACAAACATGCATAACATCATATAGGGCTCCCACACATCATCCACACACACAAACATCCTGCATTGTTGTGAAACATTTGTTAACAAATCATGAAAGAGCATCATCAAAGTATTACTACGAACTATAGTCCGAATCTTCCTACCCTATACATTTTTTTAAGGATTTATTTATTTATTTATTTACTTTTATCCATTTTTACCCTTCCCCCCACCCCCTCATTTTTGCTGTTTCTGTGTCCATTTGCTGGGCAACTCTCTGTGTCTGTTTCCTGCCCTCTCTTCTCAGCCTTCTCCTCCTGTCTTCACTGGGATTCAATCCTCGGAACCTCCGATGTGGGAGAGAGGCGTCCTACTACTGCTTGCGCCCCCTTAGTTCCTGGTTTTTCTGTGCGTCTCGTCTTGGCTCTCCCTTGTGTCACTCTCCTGTTACGTCATCATCTTGCTGCATGGTTTGCGGGGCCTGACAGTGCACCCACTAGTGGAGCCTGGTGGCCCACGCACCTTTTATATTTTTCTTTTTTTTTCATTTTTACCGGGAGGTCCCAGGGGTTGAGACCAGGTCCCTCCATATGGGAGATGGACACCCAAACACCAGAGCCACATCTGTCCCCCTGCTATATCTCTTAAGGTTGACCAAAGATACCCAAAGTTACAGTCTTTTCCCATACAGGATGGTCATATAATAAATCAGGCTTAGTTTATCACCAGCATTCTAAAAACCAAACCTAGGAGAAAAACTAGGTCTGGGGACACATGCATGGTTTCTAATATAGTGAATGTTTAGCCTACCCTGATTATCACAAAATCAGGACAGCAAGAATGTTCGCACTTACCTCATTCTTAATAGAAAATTTGTGTAACTCCAGTTATACTCTTGTTGTGACTGGCTTGCTATCCTGTTGTCACTTGTTCCATAGCCACCTATATTAGAGAAACTTGGAGTATTCCAAGCCTTTATATTTGACCGTGGAAAGAACCTCTATATCTTGTACATTTGAGGAAGATGGGAGTGAGCAAGGGAATGAAGGAGAAAATAATAAAACAAGGGAGTCACTTTGCTTAGAATAATAATTGTGTGCCAAGACATGAGGAGTCTGATTAATTCGGTTCTGTGCACCTAAAATCCCCTCCCCCTATGTCCGGCCAAATAAAACCTTGTAGTCCAGTTGCATTCAAGGACACCTTGGTATGTGTGATTCCATAATGGTGGAACTAAGTTTGTGATTTCTTAAAACTTGGAATTACCTAATCTTTTATTTTAAACAATGGCAAGTTTAGTGAGTTATAAAGTAGAAGTTAAATCACAAAAATTCATACTCAAAGCATATGTAGTGGGTATGATTAAAGACTCAGATATGCAAGAAATATCACTTTATTTCTGTAAAAACATAAAATCTGCCACCAGCCCCCCCCATTCTCCTGGTCTGGTAAAAAAAATTAAGACTAGTCCTCCCTAAAGTCTTCCCCCCACACACCCCTCCTTCTGAATTGTGACAAGACTCTGATTTTTGCATAGCCCAAGCATTGGGGTGGGGCTGGTTCTGATAATCAGTCACCTCTGTACACAGGTCACATCTCAGCCTTCCATGTCCTTGTCTAAATGCCCCCTTCCGTTTCAGCAGCTCTCTTCTATTTCATTGACATATTTGGGACTTGGGAATCTTCCTTGAAACTGACTAAATCCTATATGCTTAAAGGCAACAAGTCCTACTCCCCAGGGTGCTACAGGAAGCCAGGACTGGGACCATAATACCTTAGAATTCACAGACCTGTCTCCTCCCTCCCTCTAGCCAGGCAGGATCCCATTCGTGTGTGTGTGTGTGTGTTAGAGAAGGGTGTTTGAAGAAGACCATCTTCCTACTCCACTTCCACGACATTCTACCTCTACCTGAAAATCTCCTTCTCCCTTTTACCTTCTTCACAAACTGTCTAAGTTCTCCCAAGGATTTAAACTTTTGGGAAAAAAGCCAAAAGTCTTGCATAATACCTCTGCTTTCTACCCTCTAGAGACCTTGAGCAGGCTATTTACTTTGACTGAAAGAGGATTTAAAAAAAAAAAAGAAAAAAAAAATGGAGTTAAAAACAAATATCACAAATTATTGTCCATACCTCACATCTTACACTAGCAATATCCCAAATAGATTACAAATCTAAATGTAAAAAGAAGAAAGAAAAAGAACCATAAAAGTACTAAAAGAAAGAATCCCTTTATAACCTTAGAGTGGGGAAGAGCCTTTCTAACATTGACTTGAAATTCAGAAGTAATTAAAGAAAAGGATGATAAACTTTGTCACATAATTTTTTTGTAAATCTTCATGGCAACAAATATATATACTACGTGCTATATAAAAAGATAAATTACAAATTGGAGGAAAATGTTTGTAATTCTTACCAAAGATAAAAGGCTAATCTCTAATTTAGAAGGAGCCAGCTCTTAAAAATAGAAATAGGAAAAAGACCATCAACCCAATTCAATAGTAAAATGAGCTAAATATAAGGACAGTTCATATAAAAGGAAATAAAAGCATCTCTTGAACACAGGAGAATATATCTAACTTCCCTCATAATAAAAGAAAAGCAAATTAAAACTACACTCATATCTATGCAAACTGATTTTTGACAAGGATGCCAAGTTCACTCAGTGGAGAAATTTCCCAGTGCTGAGAAAACTGGATATTCACATACAAAAGAATGAAAGCAAACCTCTGCCTCACACCAGATATAAAATTAAGTCAAAATGGATCAAAGACCTAAGTATAAGAACTAAAACTATAAAACTAGAAGAAAACATAGGGAAGCATCTTCAGGACCTTGTGTTAGGCAATGGTTTCTTAGACTTTACACCAAAAGCTCAATCAACAAAAGGGAAAATGGATAAATGGAACATCATCAAAATCAAAACTTCTATGCATCAAAGGACATTATAAAGAAAGCAAAAAGAATCTAAAGAATGAGAAAAAATATTTGTAAAAATCGTATATCTGATAAGGGTTTAATATCCAGAATATATATAACTCAACAACAAAAAGACAAAGCAATTTAAAAATGGGCAAAGGACTTGAATAGATGCTTGTCCAAAGAATATATACAAATGACCAATAGGCACATGACAAGATGCTCAACATCATTAACCATTAAAGAAATGCAAATCAAAACTACGATGAGGTACCAATTCACACCCACTAGGATAGCTATTATTTAAAAAATTAAAAATAACAAGTGTTGGTGAGGGTGTGGAGAAATAGGAACCCTCATACATTGTTGATGGGAATGTAAAATGGTGCAGCCACTGTGGAAAACAGTTTGGTTGTTCCTTGAAAAGTTAAGTATAGAATTACCATATTACCTGGCTGTAGCAGTTTGGTATGATTTATGAATTCCAAAAATAGATATTGGATTATGTTTGTAAACTGGTCTGTTCCTCTGGGTGTATTAGATTGTATTAAATTCAGAGGTTTCACTTTTACTTGATTAAATAATGATTAAGGCTTTGATTGGGCCACATCAGTAGGACTACATGGCAGAGGAGTTAGTTGGAGTTTTGATGTGGAGCCTAGGAAGTAAAGACATGGAGAAGGAGGACACAAGAGAGTTTTGGATGCTGGATGCCTGGGAAGTATATACACAGAGAAGCAGATATGTGAGGAAAGAGAGAAGGCTCCAATAGACATGGCAGAGGCCCCGGGAAGAGAGAGGAGCCATTAGCTTGATAGTCTACAGCTGACCTTGTGGAAAGAACAGAGCAGCTGAAGCTGAAGAAAAATGAACCTGGGAGAGAGGAAAGACTTATCCCAGCCTATAGCTGATATTGGAAGAAGGTGGGATGGTGGAACCTTAAGAGGAAGAGGAAGGCTGGATGCTTGCAGACATCGGCAGCCATCTTGCTCCAACATGTGGCAACAGACTTTGGTGAGGGAAGTAACTTACACTTTATGGACTTGTAACTGTAAGCTTCTACCCCGAATAAATACCCTTTTATAAAAGCCAACAGATTTCTGGTATTTTGCATCAGCACTCCTTTTGCTGACTAATACACTGGCAATTCCACTTCTAGATATAGACTCAAAAGAACTGAAAGCAGGGACTCAAACAGATATTTGTTCACCGATGTTCATAGCAGCATTATTCACAATTGTTGAAAGATGGAAGCAAGTGTGCATCAACAGATGAATGGATAAACAAAATGTGATATATACATACAATGGAATATTATTCAGCTATAAAAAGGAATGAAGTTCTGATACATGCGACAGCATGGATGAACCTTGAAGATACGTTGAGTGAAATAAGCCAGACACAAAAGAATAAATATTGTATGATTTCTCTTAAATGAAATACTCCAAATTCATAGAGATAAAAAGCAAAATAGTGGTTACTAGGGGAGTAGTGGGGGGTAAGGAGTTATTGCTTAATGGGTATGAGTTTGTGTTTGGGATGATGAAAATGTTTTGAAAATAAATAGTGGAAAAAGTTACATAACACTGTCAATGTACTTATTGCTATAATATTGTACACTTAAAATAGTTTAGAATCCTTTTATGTTATGTATATTTTACCCCAATAAAAAAAACTACAGGGAAGCGGCTGTGGCTCAATCAGTGGGGCTCCCGTTTACCATGTGGGAGGCCCTGGGTTCGGTTCCCGGGGCCTCCTGGTGAGGGCGGGCCCGCCCGCGCGGCGTGGTTGGCTGACCCAGCGAGCACAGGCAGCAAGGGGGGGATAAATGAATAAATAAATAAAATCTTT